>CANXYC011208774.1:0-14940 GCA_948193065.1 Aleurites moluccanus
TACAGTCCAAAAAATAGCTGATGGGGCATCATTAAAAGATACTCGAGCAAGACCAAAATCACATATCTTCAATTTGCAATCAGCATTAGCAAGAATGTTTTTAGGCTTTAAATCTCGATGAAATACATTGGCTGCAATCAACCAAGAACACTGAATCAACTATTAGTAGAGCCATGAAAGCAAAAGGACATTGAAAAGGCACCAACCTGTATGTATATATTTCAGACCACGAAGAAGCTGGTACAAGAAAAACTGATAATGCTCAGGACTAAGATCATCATTTGCCTTGATAACTTGGTGAAGGTCGGACTCCATCAACTCAAAAACAACATAGATATCTCTGAATTCTCTACGTGAAGGAGGAAGCATGATATGCTTTATTTCTACAATATCAGGATGTCGAAGCAACCTAAGTAGCTTAATTTCTCTTAAAATACGTGTGGCATCAGAAACATGCTCAAAAACATCATTAATTTTCTTGATTGCAACCCTTTCTCCAGTATGAGCATCAACTGCGGAGCCAACAACACCATAACTGCCTTTCCCAATGACTTCTTGTATTTGGTACCGATTTGCCTCTCCATATTCAGTGAAGAAGTCTGCTTCAGCCGAGCCCTGTACAAAGAAAAGCAATGGCTGGTAATTGTAACTTCAAATTTAAAAGTTTACACGTAGAACTACAGAATGGAGGAGGTGAAGCACATATAAAGGATATGATATTGAATCTTTTATTCAAGAACATTATTTTTTTGGTAAACAACCAACCAAGAGTGATCAGTAAAAGAAAGACAAAGATGGAAACCGTCCTTTAAGGCTCTGTTAGTGCTAAGAAAAACTAGCCTGCCTAAATGCCCTCAAGATAAAAATTGAAATTTATTAATGTTTAGACAAAATAGATATTTGTCCTCTTAACATATTTTGCTCAAGAATATATGGTTCACATTAAATAATGGATCAGCATCAGAAGTATCAGTTAAATTTCCATAATCCATCAAAAGGAAATAAAAGAACAATTTTTCATTTTCCATCCAAGTTATACAGCATGCAACACATCAATAAATTATATCCAACATCATATATCTAATTGCATATCGTTTTTCACCAATGAAACAGCAGACCCAGAGGTAAACTACTTGTTTTAATATATTTTGGAGGAAGATAATGTATTTATCTATTCAAAGGATAGAAAAACGATCAAGTCCCACTCAAAAAGCATAATTTACACCTCTTACTAAGTTTTAAGAATAATCCTTTTCACATGCCATTCCTTTAAATAACACGACATAAAGTTACATCTTTTAACATCCACTACAACCCATTAATTGAATAAAACTTCATCCAAATTCTTTGCCTTTTTCAACTAAAGCATTATGATTAAATTCTTCAAAATTCAAAGCTTAGGTGCTTTTTTTTTTCGGTCAATAGATTAAGTCAACCAAAAATAATAAGCAGAAAGTCACCAATTTCATTTTGTCCTTAAAAGTACATTTTCTAGAATTCATCGTCTTAGATTTGATCATTTTTGGCATATGAACTAAGTAGCCAAACAAAACCCATTATGAAACTATAACTTGGGTGGTCTTATTATATCCAATTTTGAATTAAAACAAGACAAAAACAGTACAAATCAAAACACGAAAAACAAACAAAAAAAATTCCAAAAAATCCAGAAAACAACACAAAAATAAAGATTACCCACAATCAAAATGCATTTTCTTTTTTCATTTTTTTAATAAGTAGTAGGTAGAGGATGAGGATAAGTACCTTCTTGTGTGGATCCATGGAGCCAATAGCGAAATAGGTATTGCGTTTGGGAACTCTAATAAGCTTTAATCCAGAGAAATCAAAATCCTCTATAACCGTTAACTGATTCTCCTCCTCCTGCTGATCTTCTCCCCCTTCCTTTCCTCGCCTTTCACGCACATCAGTAGCCGATGATTGTGGGTAACCACTAACACTATTAAAATTATTATTATTGCCACCATTCACAAAATTATGAATATTACTACTATGATTTTTATTTATAATATTGTTGTTATTTGAAGAAGAAGAAGAAGAAGAGGCAGTGTTGTGACGGCGTTGAAACCAGCGACGAACACCGTCGACAAGATCTCCGCTACCCATATAAATCTCTGTTTCTTTGATTCACAGCCACTCGATTCAAGCAGTGCCCACTTAATAATTTTAATTGGGTTTTAATTTTTCTCTATTTTCACAGTAGATTTGCCATAGATTAATCTATTTTTTCTTTCAGATTCTATATCTGGTTTTTGGTTTGGGCTCTGTCACTCACTTCATTAGTATTGCATGTCTGTGTGGCCAAATTTATATATTGTTTAAGACATGAACAATTAAACACGGACACGTTTGCCTCCTACTTTATAAGGTCATCTCCAACCCACATAGATAATTTTATATTATTTTATAATTTATATTACATTAAATAATAATTTTATCTTTAATTATAATTTTATTTTTAATATTATTTTTTACATAAAAAAAAATTTTTATATTTTTTTATTTATTTTATATAATTTATTATAATTTTTTAATATTTTTTAATATTTAATATATAAATCAATTGACACCAAATTTTGATAATTCAAAATCTAATTTAATTAAATCGAAACCTAATGATAATTAACCGAGACTTATAATTAAATTAAATATTTAATATAATAATTGGTATAAATTAATTTGTATTATTTCAAATTTTTATATTATATATCCAAATTAATTAATTTTCTTAAATTATGATTTTTTTGCAAAAATTTAAATAATATTAATTTTATTGCTTGTATTTAATTTAAATATTTATGTAAGAATATATGTATATATATATTTAAATTACAATTTAAATATAATGAAAATTTTTTATAAATTAAAATTTTTAAAATTAATTGTTTGTATAAATTAAAAATTAAATAATAAAATTCAAAAAAATATGGACTTATTTATAAAATTTTGATTTTAATTATAAAATTTTTATACATATAAATTAAATAAAAAAAAATACAATTCATGAACAGTAAAACACCAAATACAAAATAAAGTTCGGTTCAAAAAGATCAATTACTACAAAATGGAGTTACATGCCATAATGTCGCTCGGTTGGAGATGATCTAACGAATAAATTATTGATCCTGCTCCAACCCAAATTTATTATTATTAGGGATAATTTATATGAAATTTTTTTATTTTGTCATATTATATTAAAAATTTATATATTTTTAAAATAATATTATAAAACTTTTATATTTTTATTTTATTATACTGTGAAATTCTTAAGTATATTTCTTATGTTTTTTTCATTTGTCAATTTTAAAAAGTCATATTTTAATTAAAAACTTAAAATATTCCTCTCCATCAAACCAATCATTATCTCTCATATTTGCATCTTTCTCACACTTAAATATAGATTTAACACGGTTTTCCAACTCTAGTGAATAAACAATATGGTTTTTTTCACATTTTTCCTAGAAACAAACAAAAAATTACAAAGAAATTAAAAAACAAAAGCTTGATAACAGTCAAAGGGAAAGCTTTGAAAATCAAAATAATAAAAATTAAATTCCCATCTCTCCTAATGTTGGCATCTTTTGAAAAAAATTTACACAATAATGGTGTACATAAAAATAGTCGGTGCGAATCAAACTAGCTCCGTCCTTCGTACTAATTGAATTCAGACTAAATTAAAAAAATGATAAACACACATATGCGGTGGCCATTGTACTTTATATGTTGTGTGTGCGGCGGTGACAGATATTGATTTTTTGATAGTAGAATTGGGATTTGGGTCTGAGTTCGTGTATAAATTTATTCTTGATTTTATTTAATAATTAAGAGTAATTAGGTAATTTATAAAGAGTATAAATTATTTAATAATATTTTTATTTAATCATTTTAATCATAAAATTTTAAATTAAATTATTATGATAAAAATTACTATTTAATTATATATTTATATTTATTTTTATAATATTTTAATATAAAATAATCTCAATAGTTCGATATCGGAATAAGAATTTTTGTGGGCTTTTAGACTGCGGTGGCTTTGGCTTCGGAGTCATTTCGCTACTGCTTCTGCCATCGTCGCTGTCATTGGGCCACCAAAAATCGCCTTTGTTAATAACCAATCATCATTGATTTTTTGTGAATTTTTGGGTTACTATTTAATGGCTTGAAGGAAGGCAACGTTGAAGCGCTGTGAATCGAGGAAAGGATAAGTGGCATTTCCACTGTTGCCGAATGGGAAAGATACCGATGATATCGGTTACCTATTTAAAAAATTTTATAAAATTTTTTAAAAATTATATTTTAATAATTTTTTATTTAATAAATTTATTAATATATTTTTTATATTAAACAAAAATCATTTTGACAGAAAAAAATATATTAGAAATTTTATATATTATATTTAACGGTCTAAATTTAACGCGTTTCTAATATATTTTTTTCTGTCTAAATGATTTTTGTTTAGTATAAAAAATATATCAATAGATTTATTAAATAAAAAATTATCAAAATATAATTTTTAAAAAATTTTATAAAATTTTTTAAATAAATAAAATGGGACACATAAGGAACTGCTGTTTAAAAATACACAATAGCCCTTTCAATCCAATGATATCGGCTCGTGAAAAAAAAGGTCTCATTGAGGGATTTGGATGGTCTGATGTGTATGTGGAAGAGGTTCTCGGATCATATTATTTTATTAGATTTGATTTCAAATAAATTTCACCATTTGTATGATATGTTATGAATAGTGATCCGGAGCCAAAATAATTTCTTTGTTGATTTGTTTATTCTTGATGATTTGATGTGAATTGAGATAGAATTTCTTTAAAAATATTGAATTTATGTGAAATTGATATGCAATTTTGTATAATTTACAGTAGAGTTGATTGTGGAAGAGAAATGAAGTTGAAACTGAAAAAAGTCATGAAATTGAAAATTAAAAAGAATATGAGATGTGTTATGAATTTTGTATATTGATTAACGAATTTTTAATAGAAAAATTTTAAATTTTAACGGAATTAAAATATATAAATTTTTTAGTATTATTTTAAAAATATATAAATTTTTTAATGTAATATAGCAAAATACAGAAATTTCAAAATAATTATCATTTATTATTATTATTATTATCATCATCATCATCATCATTAATTTTTCTAACGAATGCTCAAATAATATTAATTAAATAAATAAATAAATAAAAAGTGGAGATACAATTTTATTAATATTTCTTATTTAATTTATTTTTTATATTTATTTATTTATATTTTTTTAATATAATTATTTTATAATTATATTTTATCTAAAATAAAACTTTTCGTTAGAAAAATCGTATTATTATTTACATCTTATGTTTTACATCTAATAAAAACATTACATTTTCACATAAAAAAATAAAAATATTATATTAATAAGAAAAAGGATAAATTATTATTTAATTTTTAATATTTGACTTAATTAATTAGTTTGTTCCTATATTTTTAAAAATAAATTAAATAATTTTTCATATTTATTTTTATTAAAAATAATTTTTCTGTCCAAAATAACCAATCAGCCAAATATTTACTTGGATTAATTACTATTTTTTTCTTATAGAATTACTCAATATACTAACTCCTCTCTAACCTTTCAAAAATACACTAACTCCCTTTTAACGAATGTCCCGTTATATTAGTACACTCTTCTATGTAATTTTATCGTTAGTCAACCCTAAAATAATCAATAAGGTCTATAAAATGACATAAATAATCTTACTTTTTATTTTTAATTAATTACATTCTATTTTTGCTTTAAAAAATATTTTTTAGGATTAAAAAATTTATTTTCATATTTTTGGACAAATTTAAAAATAAAAAATAAATAAAAATATTTTTTATTTTTTATTTTAAAAAAATAATTTAAGAAGAAATTAAATTATTTCTTTTTAAATTTTTTTAATATAAATAAAAAATTCATTTTCATATTTTTGATAAATTTGAAAATAAAAGGTTTTGTTATTTTTATTTTTTAAAAATAAAATAAAAAATATTTTTAAAAAGTATTTTTATTTATTTTATTTTCAAAATTATCAAAAATATAAAAATATATTTTTTAACCCTAAAAAATGAATTTAAAGCAAAAATATGGCGTGATTAATTAAAAATAAAGGATAAGAGTATTTTTTTATCTTTTTACTGTTTTTATTGACTATTTTATGATTGACTAACCGTAAAATTGGACAAAAAAGTTTAATAATATATTATGACATTTATCATGAGCAGTTAGTATATTTTTAAAAGATAATGGGAGTTAGTGTATTAAATCTTTTTATAAGAAAGAAATCATAATTAACCTTATTTACTTTCACAAAGATATTTAGATTTTAGACTACTTAATTAAAAATTTAAAAATTTATATTATATATATATATATATATATATATATATATATATATATGTGTGTGTGTGTGTGTGTGTGTGTGTTAACAGAAAGTCAACGCAGGGGAAGAGATGTGTTTTTTGAGGTTAAATATGAAAGACATATTTAAATATTTTTTCATCAATAATAATAATAATAATAATAATCATTAGAAATTTTTTTATAATAAATTAAAGATTTGTAAATATTTTAATATTTAATGAAATTTAAATTATATTAAAAAAATTATAAATTTTTTGGTTGATTATTTTCTATATATTAAAAATAAAATCTTTAATTGACTTAAATTAAACACGATATCAATTGAATCCGTTCAAAAAATATTTAATCATATAAAAATAATAAAAAAACACTTATAAAAATATATTTTTAGATAAATGTTGTCCATAACATTAAATTATAATTCACAAATAATAATATGACATGTTAACAAGTTGTTTAACAAAAATTTGATTATTAAAAGTGATAGAGGTCCATAATTAAAACAAATTAATGGTTTATCAATCTAATCAAATGCATTAGTGGAAAAAGTTTTAGATGCTGAAAAATGAAGATTTTGTTTAGTTATGAAAAATATTATATATATATATATATATATATATATATATATATATATATATTTTAATTTCTCAATTTTATATATTTTTATTTTCTAAATTTAAAAATTAAAAATGTGTTAAAATTAATTTCCATCTGAAACTTTCTCTATTCCTCCATAAGCCTGAAACATGAGCATAATATATATATATATATATATATATATATATATATATATGAATAAAAATTGTTTTATTTCAATTATTTTTAATAAAATATAAATAATAAAATTTTTTCTATTTCAATTATTTTTAATTGTATATCCAAAATAATTAATCAGGAAATATCCAATAAAAAGTTGAAGGTTGACATCTTTATAACTAATCAAAATATTGGAATGAAAGCATAAGCTTATAGATATTTAATTAAAAATTATATCAGATTTCGTTTAAACTGAATTAAATTTTATATCAATTTTAAGTGTAAATTATTTCTATTAAATATTTATTTTAACTTCTAAAAATTATATAATATAAAAAAATTATAAAATCTTAAGAAAATATTTTTAAAATATATGAAATAGACAAAAAAATTAAGATATAAAAAAAATTAACATTAATTCTATTTAAATTAAAGTTATAACTATTGAAATGAAGATGAAAAAAAATTAAATTATTTTAATAAATATAAAATATTATTAAATGAAATTAATATAAAATTATCATTATTTCACTCCTATAAATATATTTAATAAATATGCATTATAAATATCGAATTATCTCGAGTTTAATCAATTTCAAAACTTTTTTAATCGTAAACTAAACTGATATATTGTTTTTTTTCTTAAATCAAATATAAATATAATTAAATTATTTTTTCATTCGGTTTGATCGATTTGAATTGGATTGATCGGTTTAAAATTTTATTTTTTGTACAAACATAGTAATGATTAACCTAATTTGCAATTTCTTCCTCAATAATGTGCTGCGGAAAAATTATTTTCTTTGCTAATTACTAATTATTAGCTGATCAAATTATGGAAGACCGCGAAGCTTCAAAAGCAGGGACAGTGAATGGGCGGAAGCTAATACATCGGCACCGGTACGTAATATTTATGTGGAACTGCTGCTTGATTTTTATTTTAGTTTAATCTGTAATTGAATATTGTGGTTCTGATTTTTCTTATTTGCTTAATCTGTAACTGAAGGGCAAAAAAAAGGCAAAAAGAGGAAGAGATAAGGGTTTTGAGCTCTGAAACATATATACACTGAGTAGTGAAAAAGCTCAAGCCCTGAAACCTTCATATATTAGGTCATATTCAGTGTGTTGGACTGCAACTTGGGTTTCAATGTCTTCTTCTTTGTTGTTGTCGTTGTGTTCTGATTTTTGTTTGTTTTGCTTTAATTAAAGGGATATGAAATGAAACCATCACCCAGAGAGAAGAAGTCTAAAACGGTACTTAATTTGTGCTATTTGATTTTGAATAATTGTTGTTAGCTCCTGTTGCTTCAATTTGATTTGTGTATATTCATCATTTTCAGCCCCAAGGACTTCATCGTTGATTTCAGTCCAGACAGTCGAATCTATATGTTTGAAGATAACAATTTTATATTAACTCTTATTCAAGGTTATGCATGCATGGGTGTCGACGTATTCAAATATAGTTGTCCAATGAATAAAAAGCATGAAAGAGTACAATCAAGTGTTAATGCAAAAGTTCCTGATATTATTTGCGAATCCCTGCTCCATTGATCGACAATGAAGAGAAATTAACAATCTATAAACTAATTTATGGATAATTTGTATCATAATCACTAAATTATTAGTCAAATTTTAATATAGTTAAATACATAAATTTTTTTTTTATTATTAAAGTAATAAAATAAATTAAAAAATTTTATTATAATTTTGAGATGAAATTTCGGATAAATTTATTAACATTATCAACAAATAATTTAATCAAATATTGACTCATAAAAAAAGTATCACATCAGTTTATCTCATGATTATTAAGTTATAAGTCAAATTCTAATATAACCACTCAATTATAAACTAAATTTTAATATGATCACAAACGTATTTTTTTTTTATTATTATAGTTACTAAATAAACTTAATAATTCTATTATAATTTTCATTATCAACCAATCGTATAGATTTATTCTCAATGAGTTTATATCATCTTTAATTTTATATATATTCAGGTTAATTACTCTGATATTTTTATATTTTTTTAGATTATATTAAATCGTCACTGTATTTTTAAAATTATATTAAAATGTCCATAAATTTTATTTTCGTTAAACAATGAGATTTTTCCATTTAATTTTTCACATTTTTTCATTAGTTAAAATCCAAAAAGTCAACTTAAAATGGATTAATTATTATAACATCCTTAAATTTTTTCAAATCATATTAAATCGTCCATATATTTCTAAAATTATATTAAAACGTTCTTATATTTTTTCATTTAATTCAAATCGCATTTGATAATTTCACCACCAATTAATTTTCCATCTGGTAAAAGAATTTTTGAAGCACATTCAATTATTGACTTGATTTTATCAGCTTTTAATTTACCCAATTTAAATATAATTCTCAAATAAAATCTCACATATATGTTATAAATCTCATAAATAATATTTTAATATAATTTTAGAAATATAAAAACGATTTAATATAATTTAAAAAAATATTGAAATATTAGAGTAATTAACTTTAAAAATTTTAATTAAAAGTTGACTTTTTAAATTTTGACTAATAAAAAAAATTGAACGAAAAAATCTCATTGAATCATTATCTAATAAAAATAAAATACATAAATATTTTAATATAATTTTAAAAATATAAAAATAATTTAATACAATTTAAAAAAATATCAAAATAATTAATCTTATATATTTTATATACTTTTTTAATGCATTAATTAAAAGATTATGATAATGACAAGCAAAGCCGCCCATCCACTAGTTGACGCCAACTAACTTGACGCGTTTCGCCCTTGCCTTGCATCACCAATGACTCTTCAAGCGGTTCAAATTGAATTAAATTTTTAAAAAATTAAATTAAAAAATTTAAAATTTAAAAATTAAATCGAATTAATTAATTTTTTTTAATAAAATTAATTGAAGAGAGAGATCAATCATACTAACCCATCCTATTCCATCAATTTAACATTTCGGAGATTTTTGGATAAAAATTAACGTTTTATTAAAATAATCAATTTTATTAAAAATGAGCATCGTAAAGCTCCTCCTTTAATTTTTAAAATTTGCGTTAAATATTAAAAATAATTTATTTTTTTTTTTACCCAAATATTTCAAAAATCATAAAATTCCTTAATTTTCTCCTAAAACACAGCTTATAACATTTAACTTCCTATCCAAACACCCTCTGTATGTAGGAATGAAATTATAAAAGTTACTCATAAATGAAAGCAATATAAGCAAAGCCTTGAGGATGAGACGAGCTGTTAAACATGGGTATCAAAAACCTCAATAATGAAAAAGAGGCACAATTTTATCATCATAATTTTTTTTTTTACAATTTTCTTCTTTTATCAAATTATAACCAATAAAATTTTCAAAATAAAATGATTTCAATTCTTTAATTCATAAGCATAATTCTTGCTTTTTATTTGAAAAATATTTTGATTTGTTGACTTTTACATCTAATATTACTTCTCAAAACTATTGGTTATAGAAAATTTTAAGCAAGAGAAATATATTTTTGTTCTACTTAAAGAAAAATACTTAATTCAGAGCATATATTTTTGTCAAAATTTTAATTCGAGTAACGTAAAATAAATCGGTTCAATTCTCCTATTTAACTCGATTTTTTTTTTAATTAAGGGTTTGATCCGTTAGTTACACTAACGGTGTTAAATAAAAAAAAAAAAGACTTAGGAAACGATTTGTATTAAAAAATTTAAGAAGAAATAATTTAATTTTTTCTTAAATTATTATTTAAAATAAAAATAAAAAATATTTTTTAATATGATTTTATTAATTTAATATTTTTTATTAATTAAAAAATATGTACAAGTCTCACAATTATTATTGTTAATATAATTAATGGATCAATTCATTAATTGAACTAAAAATCGAGTTAAAAAAGAAAATTGAACCGATTTATTTTACGTAATTCAAATTGATCTTTTGATAAAAATATAGACTATGAATTGAGTATTTTCTCCATAAAAATGAAAAATAACCATTCTTTACCTTATCACTCGCAATGGATTGAACTTGAGTTAATCCATATTTTTAGATTTTGTTTTATATTCATCTTTTTGCAAAAGGAAAAAGGTAAAAATCCTTTCATGAAGTCTCAATCTTGATCTAACTCCATTGAAGTTATTTTCGAATCCCCTCTAAATCATAGGTGTCTTTATTGACTAAATTGTGGCAGCTCACAACTATTTCATCATTACAGCACCCATCTCCACATTCAACGCATTTATGTGTTTCTTCAACTGCTATTGTTATATATTTGTATCATCTTTTTCTTGAACAACTGGTTAATTGAAAATTGACCTCAAAAGGTTAATTAAAAAATTAATAATCAACAGTAGAGTGATTGAGTAATTCAATTTATTTATCTGTGATTAATCAGAAAGCAAATTCAGGTTATATAATTAAGGAAGAAAGCAACAAAACCATTACTAGAAGCATGATTGAAAATTTACTTTCACAGTTATTGATCAAATTTCTTGAGAATATGGGTTAATTGAAACAGGAATTATATAATAAATATAGCATTATATAATGATCTAAATATAAAAAAATTGTTAAGACCAATTACTTCACTACTATAAAAGCCATGAGCTCTTCTCATTTAGAAGTAAAAAGGGGAAAATTAATGGAAAATCAAGACAATTTAACCGAAGGATGACTCCAAAATTCTCTTCTTCTAAGACCAAATTTACTAGCAATCCAACATAGCAGTAAAAAATGCCAACCAATCCATCAAAAATGGGTTCCATACCAAAAACTATAAGCTGTTTATGATAAAGAATTGGCTTTAATTAAGTTTTCAACCAAAGAATAAAATTATTAGATCTAGAATTTGACATTGGATTTGTACATTAAGAGAGCAGTTCAACTTCAACATCACAAAGAAAAAGAAAACAAATCCTTAGCCACAAATTAATAGATATATAACCTTTTTTTTTTCTTTCCTTGTGTGGATGAACAAATGGTGAGCTTGACATTATAAAATTTTTACAAGATAAAAGGGATAAAAAAAGTCCATTTGAGTAATTAAATTAATAAAAAAAAATAACAAAAACTTTTTTGTGAAGTGTCAATATAGCCATATTATAAAATTTTTATAAGATAGTAAAAGGATAAAAAAGTTTGTTTGAGTAATTATATTAATAAATTTTTTTTTTTTTTTTTTTTTATGAAATGTCAATATATAATTTGAATTTTCGGTTTCATTTAATATCTTATCTTTTATCTCATATATTTTTATATGCGCTATATTATTAATAAAAAACTGTTGGCTATTAAAATATTTTGAAAAAATATAATATGATATACATATAAATATATGGAACAGGAGATGAAACACTAAATGAAATAAATGATCTCAATTATTCAATATATCATTTTATAACTAAATTGTTGAGGTCATTTATGGGGCAAAAATAATTCCAATTTAAAAATAATATACATGTAATTAGAATATATATGCTAATATTTATTGCCTCTTAAGGTAATTTGAAAAACAACATGATGATTGATAGTTCATCAATCATTTTCACTCTATTTTCTAATTATTCAATTAACCAATGATTAAGATAGCATAAGTTAATAAGCAAATGTGGCTTTATTTTAGTAAGTAGTAAAATATGTCCTAAATTGATAATTTTTTTATTCTATTCTAGTAATATTTTAAATTATAAATTGTAATTAATTATGAAATTTGATGAAAGATACAATCAATTACAAATTTGGAAACCATATGTGCCTCCAAGGCTTCACTATTGTTGATATTAATTAGTTTTTAGTCCTTTTTCTTCATGGCCTTCACAATTTGGCCTTCCAAAATTGTCACTTTCATAAAAGTTTCTTTGATATCTGTTATTATTTTTTTAGTGCAATCAAATAACATGCAAACAATCATTTAGTTAATTATTTGTTAAATCCTAATAACAATCAAATATGTCCATAGTTTCTCATAAATAACAATAATATATTTTAGTTTCTCATAAATAACAATAATATATTTCCATAATTTATCATATATGTGGTTAGCTAAATTATTCTTTATGTATATAATTAAAAACTAAGTGCAAATAAATTAAAAGTAATATATAATAAATAATTTAAATATATAATATTGTAAATGAAATAGAAAAATGGCAAATATATATATATATGCAACTTTTACATAACTCATGCGTATATTTAAACATGTAATATATTTATATTATCATTTATGATTTTTTAATGAGTAATCTAAAAAATAATAATTCATAATCTAGCGATAAATGTTTATTCCCATAAATAATAGATTCAATATCGATTCTTAGTTCATATTCTCCTGAATAATATATTCAAAATCGATATCTATTCTCAATACTAAAAAAAATTAAAAATAAATTAAACGATAAAAATAATAAATTATCATTATAATAACTAAATACAACTATATTAATATTTTCATTTTTTTCTCATTCAATTTATTTTTAAATTAATATAACTAATTATTTAAATTAAAAGCTCTCTTAATCTTATGAGACTAAGTTAATGATCAAAATCTTGAAAGTGACAAATGAAGACTTCCTAACAACACTTTAATTATAAGTTGGTATATTTATTGAATTGAAGGAGCTAGTTATCAATTAGACAACTTTTTTTTTTTCATTTCATCCTTTTTCATTTCAATTTTGATTATAATGAAGCAACATTATTTTCTTTCATATCCTTTTCCACTCCTTATTATGTGGTGATATGCCCAGTGATACAAATAATAGTAATTATTAGTTGATGTATTAAATTGGATGTTTATTTATGCATATGTTTTGGTGGAGTGGGAAAGTCCAACTAGGCATCTTGCATGGCAAACGAACATTGCTTCTATTATTATTCTCTTCATCTCAAAATAAATATTTTAATTTTTTTTTATATATCTCAATTTAATTATTCTATTTCCTAATTTAAACTATATTTTATATTAATTAATTATACGAGACCAAATATAATTCTTACTCTCTTCATTTTAAAATAAATATTTTAATTTCTTTTTTGATATGTCTTAATTTAATTATCTTATTTCTTAATTTAAATTATATTTTATCTTAACATTTTAATAATACCCTTATATATTTGATCTCATATAATTAATTAATATAAACTTAAAAACATAAAAAATACTTATTATCTTTTAAAAAAAATAAAGAGATGATTGTATTTAATTAAAAAAGATATAAAAATATTAAATGAAATGATAGTATTTAATTAGGAGATAATAAATGTTAAAATAGTCTAAAAAAATTTTCTTAATATTTATGTATTTTATAATTAATATATTTATTTTGAAATGGAATTGATAGATGGGAAAAGGCATTGGTTTACTTTCACACCAAAATAAAATAGTGCATATTCCTACTTGTCCATGATCCTTTTTTCTTTAAACACTTTTTTTTTGTTGTGATGTCTCCCTCCAACACTAACAACTAGTAAGATTAATCTTCTTACCATTTGTTGTATTTGTTTTTTATTTTTTAAAGTTCAAGCTTATCTCATAAGTCATTTAAAAAATATTAATTATATATAAAAAAATATTAATTCGGATTTAGTTGTTGGGCTAATGAATATTGAAAATTAAAAAAAAATAAATTATATTTTAAATTTAAAATATAATTCAAATATTATTTAGTTTTGAAATTATTTCATTGGCTTTTTTTTTTTTTTTTTTTTTTTTTTTTTTTTTTTTTTTTTTGGTGTTGTGGGTTTTACAT
>CANXYC011209153.1:0-12308 GCA_948193065.1 Aleurites moluccanus
TTTATATGTATAAAAATATTATAATTAAAATAAAAATTTTATAAATAAACTCATATTTTTTTGAATTTTGTTATTTAATTTTTAATTTATATAAATAATTAATTTTAAAATAAATTAATTTATAAAAAATTCTCATTATATATAAATTTTAATTTTTAAAATATATATATATATATATATATATATATATATATATATATATATATATATTAATTTTTACATAAATA
The DNA here is from genome assembly GCA_948193065.1 of Aleurites moluccanus. Taxonomy (NCBI): domain Eukaryota; kingdom Viridiplantae; phylum Streptophyta; class Magnoliopsida; order Malpighiales; family Euphorbiaceae; genus Aleurites; species Aleurites moluccanus. The sequence continues at coordinate 228 of CANXYC011209153.1, forward strand.
TTTAAATTAAATACAAGCAATAAAATTAATATTATTTAAATTTTTATAAAAAAATCATTTTTTAAGAAAATTAATTTATTTGTACATATAATATAAAAATTTGAAATAATATAAATTAATTTATACCAATTATTATATTATATACTCAATTTAATTATAAGTCTCGGTTGATTATCATTAAATTTCAAATTAATTGAATTTAGTCTTAATTAATTTAATTAGGTTTCGAATTGTCAAAATTAGGACTTGATTATTTTATATATTAAATACAAATTAAATATAAAATATCAACACTAATAATATTAATTAAAATTATCATAAATATTTAAAATATATATTAATATAATAACATAACGTAGATTAAAATATAAATAATTTAATTTATTATATTATCACTTTATTAAATTTTTAAATGATAATTTTTTTTTAATAAATATATAAAATATATTTATTTATGGGTAATTAATATAATATTAGGAAATTATTATAAATTTTATAAAATAGAATATTTTTTTTTATATAAAAAATGATGTTAAAAATATTATTATAATTAGAGATGAAATTATTATTTGATTTGATATAAATTATAAAATGAGATAAACTTAATTGCATTACAGTGTTTATGGTCGGAGATGGTATTACAAGACGATGTCCCCACTTCATGGAGAAAACATTCCATGATCAAACAAATCATGAGCTCCTCTTTGGCTGGTGGCAACCTTAATCTCATTCATCTCATCATTCCAGAAAATGAGTCAAACCCACTAATCGAAACTTCTCTTTACTGCAACTATCCATTAACAAGGAAAAATGAAGCTCTCCCTGAATCTCCAAGATGAGGATAATCCTCTTCTTAAAGCCAAAATACCCGTTTCAATGTTCAATCAGCCTTTCACTTCTACCTTCACTGCCGCTACCGACTCTTTTTCAGACCTTTCCTTCTCTCTCTCCACCAATTTTTCTTCAGGTCCTTCTCTCAAACTCACTTACGTTCCTCCATCCACAGCCATTTATACGCCCTTTTCTCCTATCTCTCTATCTCTCAAGTCAGGATTAGGCCTCTTTGGTTCTCCTCAAAATTCCCCTCTCGTTTTCTCTGCTCATTTATCTGTTTCAAATGTAAGCCCCAATGCAATTATCCCTACTTTCTGTCTTCATTTTAAGCCCCAATTTGGCCATTTCTCTCTCCACAAAAGAACTGCTCCCCCTTCAAACTATAACCCAGATCCTGATTCTGGGACCTGCTTGGTATCTGGCTCCAATTTGGATTGTAGCTCGTCTTCAAATTCTGAATTTATAAATGGGTATGCCCCAGATGGGCCATCGGGTTGGCAGGAAGTGAAATTGGAGCCATGTAATGGCAAAGAGAAAGAAGGGCTTGCAAATGCTAATTCTTATGATATTGATGGGATTTATGATGGTCATAATAGCGGAATTGGGTTTTTGCCAGACAGGCAATTGGTGTGGAGAGATGTAAAGAAAGTGGGGATTGTGAGCGGTGTTGCTTTCAAGGCAAGGACAGTGTTGCCGTTAAGCAAAAGGGTAAAGGTGAATTTGAGGTGGGGTGTGAATTTGCCTGGTAGTTTGGGAATAAAGATGCCTTATTTAACAATAAATAAAATTGGGATAGAGAGGGTTGAGAAGGTAAAGGAAATAAAAGAAAAAGGCAATGAGAATAATGCAGGTGATTTGGAGTTGTTGAAGGGAATGTTTTTTTGGATGAGAAGGGATTTGGAAATAATAGAGAAGGAAAATAGGGAACTAAAGCAGTGTTTATATGACATGAGATTAGGAGTCTCGGCGAATAATTTGCGTGGAGTGAATACTAGAGTTGTGAAGAATGTGGCGCCAGCTTCGAGTGAAAGATTGGGAGAATTTGGGCAGTGGAAGAGCAAGAAAAATGATGAAGGGAATGGGCAAAAAGAAATGAAGAAGCCTGCAAATCGGGTAACTGACTTGGAAAGTGAGTTGCAGAAGGCTATCAAAGCTGCTGCTTCTTAACAAGTTTGGAAATGTTTGCAATGTGTTAGTTTCTTGCTTGTTTAGGATCTGTATAGTACTGAGCTTTCAGTTTAGGTAAAATGGTGCCATGTGCTTAACACTGATAGTATTTAGAAAAGGTAGTATGGCAATTTGCAAGTTTTATTGAAGTAGAACAGGCTTGGTTAGAAAGTATTGGCATATTATATCGTTATATGTATGTTTCCTTACTCAAATTAAAGAAAAATGTTTGAGAAATATAATGGAATCTTTGCAAGTATAGTTGCTTTATATCAGAAGCCTTTTATTTCTCCATTTCTGCTTTGGATTCTTAGGTGATGAATTGCAAGCTGATTTTTTATGAAATCATTGTTATGCTGGCCTAGAGGATAAACCTGATGTTTCTTAACCCGAGGAAACATGAAGGATATTGTTTAGGAATAATTCCCTAGTGAGATGTGCTCATAAATGGTTGATTAAGAGAGAATTATGTTTCTGGTGCATAATTAGTATGTTAAATTCCTTCCAAGAAGTGAGGCTTTTTAGGTGAAACTTTATGGTCAAAATAGAACTCAATGGTCCTACAGACTTGACTAAACCAAACACACTTGCTTACTAGTCTATTAGACATTTAAGAGGTAACCATAGGTATAAAGTTGGAAACATTCCTATTTACCGTGTCTTCTTCATCCTTTGCATTTAAGCAAGTGATGGCCACATAGTGCAGAGCCATTGTTGCAAATGGTAAACTAGAATTGGGACCTTCCTAAACTCAAAGAAAACTTTACCCTTTTGGTGACGTTGGTTGTATTTGGTGTATATAAGAGGTAAACAAGTCACCCAGCAAAAACTGAGGTAAATGATTCAGATATCAAGTTTTAACATGTACTCTGTAAATTGAGCTGCCAAACACCCGAGTAATTCAAAATTATTAATTTTATCTTTGGTTGTCTATTTGGCACACATGTTACTAAATCGACGTCCTGTAAATTGTAGGGTTAGTATTACATAAAATCTGATCCAATTTTAGGACCATAACATTAATAATCTGAGGAACAATCATTGCAAAAGTTTGCTTCTTTTTGTCTCTTTGAATAGTTGTATGCATATCAGTAAAGTCACATTGCTGCATCTAGATGTAGAAGGCAGCATTAGTATGACATTCTGCAGTTTCAACAAATAAATTGTTTGCTTTGCTGGCATTCCTTCCTTCGTGTAGTCCTTAAAAAACAAAGATTAAATCAACATTTTTATTTTTCTTGGTTTAACTTCTAGTCTTTCGATGTGTGCTCAACTTGAATCTCCCAAACTTCCGTTGTGTCTCGTTAATACTTCTTTTCTCGTAAATATTTTATAATGGTTTTCTAGCTTCAATCCATATTGGATACTCTAAAACTGTTAGCCATATTAAGATTTTTCTTGGAAACCAGCAGATTTTGGTAGCTATAATGATAATTTTCTGATATTTTGTATGTTAGGCAGGTTTAATAAAAGTCGGTGGTGATCCATGTGTTTAGTTAGAAAGTTAGTGGTGATCCATGTTTTTGTACTGACAAAGTATGGTGCAGCTGATTGATTAGGTATTAACTTATCTTATAAGCTATTTTTGTATCGCTTAAAAAAAGATGAAATGAAGTTAAGAAATCTCAGCAGAGAGGGAAGTTCTATTCCAAGTTTTCTTTGGTTGTCTTGTGTTTGTTCTCTGTCTTTGAACCTTTTGTTTGCAACAGTGGTATCAGAACTTGATTCTTACGGGTTGTGGGTTTAAACACTTTTCTTTTAGTCTGTTCTTTGAGGTTATCAATTTGTGTGAGTAAGCATGGTATCAGGGAATTTTTCTGTTGTTGGTCCTCCAGTTTTTACAGGAGAATTATCAGATTTGAGCTATTAAAATGAAAGCCTATCTTAAGGCTCTTAATGAGTGGATGTTGTGGAGCAAGGAGGAGCACATATTCCACCTTTAAGAGCAAATACTACCTTGAATGAGATCAAGAAGCATGATGAACTGGTTACCAGAATCCCAAGACACTTACATGCCTTCATTCTTCAGTGTCAGAAGCCATCTTTCCTAGAATAATGGCCTGTGAAACTGCAAAAGAGGCTTGGAACAAACTAAAAGAAAAAATTTGAAGGAAGTTGAATAATGGCCTGTGAAACTGCAAAAGAGGCTTGGAACAAACTAAAGAAAAAATTTGAAGGAAGTTATATGGTTAAGGCATTGAGGCTTCTAACTCTAAAGAGAGAATTTGAATTGCTGAAAATGAAAGAAAAAGGTGTAAAAGACTATTCAGCAAAGCTTATGGAGATAGTTAATCAAATAAAGCTGCTTGGTGAGGATTTCTCAAATCAAAAGGTGGTGGAGAAGATCATGATTAGTCTTCCACATAAATTATAGAATAATCTTGTGACTTGAGAACACTCACTGTAGCAAAATTAATCTTCAAATTGCAAGCACAAGAGTAAAGGGTGTCCATCATATCTAAAGAAGTCATTGGAGGTGTTTTTCAAGCAAAGCAAAAGTTCAATCAGTTCAGGGATGAGAATAAATATTCTATTGATGGATCTGGAAAGGGATACAAGTGAACCAGTGAAGAAAGTTAAATTTCCTCCTTGTGGTACCTACAAGAAAACCAATCATTTAGAGAAAAATTGTTGGTAGAAACTGGGGAAGCCTCTTGTCCAGTGCAGATATTGCAAGAAGTATGGTCACAAGGAGAGAGATTGTAGATTGAAACAAAGTCAATCTAATTAGCAATCTTTCCATCAAATAAATTTTTCAGATGAGCAAACAGATTTACAGGTAGAAGTTCATGGCTTCACATTCATCTAAAGTTGCTGCTAAGAGCACGTGGTATGTTGACAGTGGTTGAACAAGGCATATGGTGAAGGATGAATGCCTGTTTGTTTCTTTAGACAAGTGAGACATAACAGAAGTGAAGTTGGGTAATGGAGAAATTGTTCAGGCTCAAGGCAGGAGCTCAATAAACATCCACACAAATAAAGGTACTAAACTGGTTTCTAATTTTTTTTTTATGTTCCCATTTTAGTCCAAAATCTGTTTGATGTTGTTCAGATGTTGCATAATAATTATTCACTGTCTTTCAAGAACAAAATGTGTGTTATTTATGATTATAAGAGTGTGGAGATTACAAGAGTTAACGTGATTGAAAATTCTTTTCCTATTAATTGGAACTCAGTCAATCAGTGTGCTCTTAGTGTTAATGAAACCTAATTGTGGCATAAGAGGTTTGGACACTACAACCTCAACTCACTCAAATTTATGCAAGCAAAGGGAATTGATGCTTGATATAACATATAAATTGAAGTGAGTCATGTCAGCTAGGAAAGTTGCACAAGCAACTTTTTTCAAATGTGAAGGCTTGGAGAGCAAAATGAAAGGCTAAAATTCGTACATACTAATGTATGTGGACCAACTAGAACAAACGCTTTAGACAACAGTAAGTATTTTCTGCTATTTGTTGATGATTTTACCAGGATGACCTGGGTTTATTTCCGCAGCTGCAAATCTCAAGTGTTTTCTGTCTTCAAAATGTTTAAGGCAATGGTGGAAAGAGCAAGTGGGTGTAAATTGAAGTTCCATAATGGTACTAAGTATACCTCATCTCATTTTCATAAATTTTGTCAAGATTTGGGGATTCAACACCAACTCACTGTGAGTTATACTCCATAACAAAATGGAGTATCAAGATGAAAAAAAGATATATTATTCAAATGGCAAGAAGTATGCTATCTGAGAAGAAAATGTCCAAACACTTTTGGGCTGAAGCAATTCATACTGCTGTATATTTGATGAATAAGGTGCCTACAAGATCAGTGGATGGCTAGACTCCTTTTGAGGCCTGGACTGGTCACAAATCCTCTGCAAAACATTTGAGAATTTTTGGGTCAGTACGCTATATGCCTGTTCCTCATGTAAAAAGAGAAAAAGTTAGATGAAAAGATTGAAATTGGAGTGCTTCTGGGGATATGGTACTCTAACAAAAGAGTATAAAGTTTATAATGTTCAAAGCAAAAAGGTGGTACTAAGCAGGGATTTGCAAATTGATGAAGACAGTCTTTTGAATTGGGAAAAGAATGAAGTTGTGAGGAAGCAAATTCTAACTCAAAGTACTTCTGATGCTTCAAGCTCTTCAAGCAGGAATAAAGAAACTGATAATGAAGATCCAGCTACTTATTCTCCTGTTGTAAAAACCAAGCCTTTTGTTGATGTTTATTGAAGGTGCAATTTTGCTACAGCAGAACCTTCTTGTTATGAAGAAGCGGCTAAGCACAAAGTTTGGAATGATGCCTTGGAGGAAGAATTAGCCATGATTAACAAGAGTAAGACTTTGTCTCTTATAGACAGGCCAAAGAATAGAATGTCATTGGGGTTAAGTAGGTATACGAAACAAAGCTTAATCCTGATAGAACAGTTTTTAAGCATAAAGCTAGGCTGGTGGTTAAAGGGCATGCACAACTACTTGGAGTGAATTTGGTGATACCTTTGCACTAGTGGCCAGACATGAAACTGTCAGAATGTGGTTGCACTTGCTGCTCAATTTAAATGGAAATTTTTCCATTTGGATGTAAAGTCAGCTTTCTTAAATGGGCTTTTGGAGGAGGATATCTTTGTTGAACAACCAGAAGGCTTTCCAATCCCAGTAGAAGAAGAGAAGGTGTATAAATTGAAAAAAACTCTTTATGGGTTGAAACAGTCACCCAGAGCCTGGTATAGTAGAATAGATTCTTATTTGTCAGTTCAGGGGTTTAAGAGAAGTGAAAATGAACCAACTCTATAAATGAAGAAGCTGGAAAGTGGAATACTTCTTGTAGTTTCACTATATGCTGATGATTTGATGATTACTGGTGGAGATTCTACTGCTGTACAAGAATTCAAAATGAATATGATGAAAGAATTTAAAATGTCTGATTTGGGAGAAATGAAATTTCTTTGGGATTGGAAATAACACAAACAACATGGTATTTTCTTATCTCAAAAACAATATGCTATGTCTTTGCTTAAAAGATTTAAGCTTGAGAAATGCAATCCAGTTGCTATTCTTGTGATGAATGAAAAACTAATGAAGGATGATGGTGAAGAGAAAGCATATGGGAGTTTGTATAGAAGCCTAATTAGAAGCTTGTTGTATTTGACAGCCTCAAGACTAAATATAATGTTCTCTGCTAGTTTGTTGTCAAGATATATACAGAATCTAAGTCAGAAGCACTATGGTGAAACAAAAGAAGTCTTCAGATATGTGAAAGGGACTTTTGATATGGGAATATGGGATAGAAGTGTTGGTGAAGAGGCCTTAATTGGGTCTGCAGATAGTGATTGGGCAAGATGTGTTGATGATTACAAGAGTACCTCTGCTTGTGTTTTTTTTTTTTCTTTTGGTTCTGGTGTCTTTTCTTTTAAGAAGCAAGACATTGTTGCTCAATGCTCAGTTGAAGTTGAGTATGCATCAGTAGTTTCTGTAGCAAATCAAATGATTTGGTTGAGGAAAATTTTTGCTGATTGGATATGCTTCCACATGAAGCTTCTGTTATCTTTGTAGATAACAAGTCTGTTATTTCCATAGCTGAAAATCCAGTTCAGCATGGAAGAACTAAGCACATCAATGTTAGATTTCATGTCTTAAGGGAGGCAGAGAAGTCAGGTGAAGTCAAGTTAATTCATTGCAGCATTGAAGAGCAGCAAACAGATAATTTCACTATGGCATTGCCTAGAACAAAATTTGAACTTCTAAGATCATTGCTTGGAGTGTCCAAGAAAAATCTCAAAGGAGTGTTAGCCATATTGAGATTTTTCTTGGAGCAGAGTTTGGTAGCTGTAATGATAATTTTCTGATATTTTGTATGTTAGGCAGGTTTAGTTAAAGTTAGTGGTGATCCATGTGTTTAGTTAGAAAGCTAGTGGTGATCCATGTTTTTGTACTGTCAAAGTATGGTGCAGCTGATTGATTAGGTATTAACTTATCTTTTAAGCTATTTTTGTATCACTTATAAAAAGTTGAAATGAAGCTAAAAAAACCTTAGCAGAGAGGAAAGTTCTGTTCCAAGTTTTCTTTGGTTTTCTTGTGCTTGTTCTCTGTGTTGAGAACCTTCTGTTTTACAACAAAAACCCATCTGATTAACTTGGTGAAATTGATAACCTTCCGGCTGCCTACATTTATGTATTTATTTTTTATGTAATCTATGTAAATAGACCCTGCAAGCTTCATAACTAATCATTGTCGTCGAATTATCCATTCTAAATTCTCGCATCTCACCGTTCAAGCAGTGAAATTTGTTGAGCTAAGTAGAAAATGATTGATCTATATTTGAAATTTATACATTTTATGAGTGGATTGATTTTGATATGCATGTATGATGTCCTGTTGCATTTTAATGTATTTTACTGCTTTCTGACGTTTTCCCCTTTCTTATAATTTATATCCAATGATAACTTTTTAGATTGGTATTATTCAGACCTTTTGGCGATCGTGGATGTTCAAAATACTGTTATTTGCTTACAACCATAAAATCCAAACTTTTAAAAATGAAATTTTCACTTATCAATGAACCCTATAGTTTGAGATTATTGATCAACAATTAGTTGTTGATGAGTGGACGAAAATGCAGTTAAGTTTGATAATATACAACTGCTAGAGTTCTTTCATATGTTCCAGCACTGATATATCACTAGTCTGATCAACAGATATGTTAGAGGAAGCTTCTAACCGGAATAAAGTCAGAAAATTAATTTTGAATGATCCAAAAATTAAAAATTTTTCATATAGGTATAAAAATTTTCAGCAAATTAATCTTGGGTGGGCCAATATTATATAAAAATCTGGATTTTAATAGACTAAATGAAATTTTTTTTATATATTTAAGTCCACCTAAACCTGGCTTCCCTCCGTCCCTGACTTCTAACCCATCTTCGAGAAATTCTTCTTAAACCTACTTGGTGTAAGTTATGACTCATCTTTTCAGTTGAATTGTTGAAGCTGTTAGACCTCTGATTTTTTCAAATTATTATATGAAATGCACATGTTTCCAAGTCTAATATGCACAATGATATAGTTCTATGTTTGATCTTGACAAGAATCAAACCATCTACAGCATTGTTACCCTGAAAACTTCTAGCAACTTCTCATTCCATGATTTTGTTTTCTGGGGTGATAAGAAAATGCCTTTTAATGTACATTCCTTCCGTTTCATTATTTTTAGGCAAGAAAGCGTTCAACTTTTTGGTTTCCATGAGTTATCATTCTAAAACATATGAATCCAGATTGTTTAGTTTTAGATATATCAATGGAGTGCTTTGACTCGACATTACGTGTAATGTGCTAATTTTTTTTTTTTTTAATTGTTCGATATCGGACTCAGAGTACGATGAAACTTACAAGCATGAGCGAAATCAGAAAGTTTTATTAGGGAGGTTAAAGTTAAGCTGGTAGAAAATTTTAGTATTATAAATTATATATAATTTTATTAGAGGCCAATTAAAAATTTATATGTAATTTTAGTGCTAGTAGATGAGATTAAAATTAAGCTAGTAGAAAATTTTAATACTATAAATTATATATAATTTTTTTTGGGAAGCCAATTAAAAATTTACATATGTAATTTTAGTACTATTAATTATATATAATTTTTTAAGGACTAATTAAAAAATTCACATATATATATATACATATATTTAAGAATTTTGGTGGTTAAAAAATGTACATAAAATAAAAAAAATTTAGGAAAAGATTAATGCTATCCTAATTTGGCCGATACTTATAAATGGATAAAATTCTCCCGCGCCTACTTTCTAGGTAACAAGTTCCTTACCATTAGAACAAATAACAATGTCAGCCTATTTGTCCAGGCCTCATAGCTATCTTACATATACATATATGTTGCTCCTCCAAGCTTTGGCATACATCTTATTTGACAGTTAACTGAGCTCCTGCAAGTAAAATGGTGATATTGTGAGCATACGTTCCCTTTTCCACAATATCTCAAAAACAAAGAACACAGCAGGTCTTTTCATTTTATCTAAATATTGAATGTCCATAGTTCTCTGTTTTCCTTTAATTGGTACTTGCAGTGTGAGAAAGCAGTTGGTTAGGGAGGATGTACACATTATAAATCTATTTTCTTTCATATTCACAGTTTTGCTATTATTTTTGTAGTAACATTATATGATAAAATGTCATTTTTATTTTCATTTTCTTTCATATTCACAATTTTGCCATTATTATTTTTTCGAATGCCCTAATATACTTATTTTATTAATAATTTTACTAATTTTCCCCCATGTATAACTTTGAAATTAATAATTATTATCTTTATTTAATAACTAATTATGCATTAATTCTATAATTTAATTATTTTTTGTCTTATATATTTTTTCTGGATTTTACATACAATGATATAATTTTAATTAAATTATTATAATTGAATTTTATTAAAATATATTGGTAATTAATAGTATATTAAAACTAGATATATGCACAAGCTTTTGTGTAAGTTTATTTTTTATTTTGTTATCAAATTTTTTATGTTGAAAATAATAACAAATTTTATAAAATAATAATTTTAAAGTAATAAATATCTATAATTAATATTATATTATTACATTTAAAATAAAATTTATTTGACTATTCAGATTTTTTTAAAAAAATATTAAACTAGTTAGATTCAACTATTAAATGGAAATTAAGTCATTTGAAATCAATTGAATTGGAATCCTTAATTTTAGAGCAGACACAAAAATTTTAAAAATGGACATTTTTTATATTCAGCATTGGACGTAAAAAAATTTAAAAAGAAATATTATGATAATAAAATAAATTTATTTAAAAAATAATAAAAATATTAAACAAATATTTCAATTAGAAATAATAAAAAATTATTATAATATTATTAAAAAGAAAAACAAAAGAAATTAGGAAAGAAAATGAAGAAAATTAAAAAAAAATAAAGGAATTTTAGAAAGAAAATGAAGGAACAAGGAAAAAAATGAAAAAAATAGAATTAAATAGTACTTTATTACAGATTTAAAAAGTTCAATTTTTTAAAATATAATGATAATTTAATTAATTTTATCAAATTTCAAGAATTAAATAATAATTTATCTTGAAAATTTTCAAAAATTAAGGGGTAGATGCCCTCTTCCTTATATATACATCTGCCTGTGTATATGTATTAAATTATATTAGATATTTATGAATTATGAATTATCTTTTTTAACATATTCTATCTCTATATTATATTGGTAGTAGATTATATTTCATTTGTCTCATAATAAACGTTTTAATTTTCTTTTTAGTATGTTCTGATTTAATTATTTCATTTTTTAATTCAAACTACATTTTATGTTAACATTATAATAATACTTTTATTAAAAAATGTGTTGAAAATAAAGATAATAATTAAAAAATATAAAATTAGAGAGATTTAGAAAGGTGGGAGAGATTAAAGTAATATAGAAAGGTTAAAATAGATTAAGAAATTTTTTAGGTTAAAATAGATTAAGAAAATTTTTCTTAATAATTGTGTATTTTGTAATTAGGATATTTATTGTAGGATGGAGGAAGTAGTATTTTTTTCTTAGTGTTTTATATTAAATGCTTAAAATTAAATATAATTTTGATTATAAATTATTATTATTTCATAAAATATTTTGTTATGTTGGGGTATTGATACGTGTACGTGGGGAAACATGAGCTATGGGAAGTTTGAAACCGAGCGTATATGATAGAAAACAAAGGATCGTTCACAAATCAAATATGAAGAAGGAACTTGACCCAATCCAAACCTGTTGGAGAGAACCAAAGCTATCAAAGGTTAAAGAAGCTTGGCCCAATTCAAACCTTGTTGAAGAGAACCAAAGCTATGAAGTTTTTTGGACGCCACAAGTTGCCTTGATAAGTCCAGATTTGAGTTCTTAGCAAAGAACCAAGAAGAATTCCTTTCAAGGACAATTCTGAATTTTTCATTCAATTTTTATTAAATGTGTCAAGCCTAATACAAATCTGTCTATCTATAGACTTGGAACATCCCTCCAAGAATAGATAAAGTTACTTACATTAAATTTAGATCAGTTTCTATTTCCTAGGTACT
>CANXYC011209268.1:0-25677 GCA_948193065.1 Aleurites moluccanus
GATCATTAAGGAACAAGAGAAAGATATGGAATGATATAGAAGGATGTGTTTGATTTCATTTGAATATATGAATGAGTATGGAAATTTTATGGTAAACAGGCGATGTTATGATCTATTTGACATTAATGAGAATTGTGATCTGTGAGTTCTACGGGTTTATGATGGCCTTAAGCCTACCCTTGCCCTAGGACCGTCGCACCACTGGAGTTGGGGTGTGACATAGACCCTCTTTCAAAATTGAAATAAGAAAAAAAAAGAAAAAAAAATTGGGTGAGATAAAGAGTTATCTGATATTTGAAAATTTAATTAATTTATAAAAAAAAATATTAAAGAATTAATTATTTATTTAAATTTATATTTTATTTTTTTTTAAATTGAGAAAATAAGATATTTTTTTATTTATTAATAAAAATAAATTTTAAATAATATTATTTTATTCTTAATAATTAATATTATTTCTTATCTTTAAAATTTTTAAATAATAAATATTTATTAATCATTTATTTTTTTCCTATCCCCTAAATTAAAGACTATTTTTTCTTTTTTATAGAAAAAAAAATTCTCAAATAAAGCCTTAATGTAAAATATTCCTCTAGATGATCCAAATATTGCTTATGCATATATAAATCACCTAAACATGGCTAATAATAGCTTTATGTGAATCCAACAAATAATAATATGTATAACAATAGACTTAATATATTTAGATTATTAATAAACCATGCACTGTAATATCTGTTATATTTTTTTTATTATTATTATTTTATTTACATGTTTGTTGAGATGTTGTGGATAGATTAATATTTTGGAGAATTTCAGAATTTTATTTGCAAGAATAATTTGGAAAAGTATAAATCATAAGAGTTATAGATTTATATTTTATTTTTAAGTTTGCAAACCAGTTTTGTAAGATTCTCTGTGTGTGAGGAGATAGGCTTTCTCGATCAGAACTTATCTAGTTCTTTATTTCTTACAGTAAGCCTAAATTTGCTGTTTATTATGAGATGTGAAAACTGAGAAAAATCTGGATGTAATTTAGAAATTATCATAAATGGTATAAATCTTCTTTTTTATCTGAATTTTTGATATGTTGGATCCCTAAGTGCCTATTTTAAGTGACAAAGAGAATGGAGAAGTTTGGATACCTGTAACTCGTTTGCGAGCTGGTTTAGTTTGAGTTGACGAGGAAGGTTTCCAGCTCGGCAGATATAGGTAGTGCGAGCTGGTTCCTCAATTTCGAGATGGATAGAGGCTGATCGAGGTGGAAATTGGCGAAGTGGCATTTGCCAAGGTGGCATTTGGCGATGTGGCATTTGGCGAGGTGGAATTGCCGAAGTGGCATTCTACGAGGAGGAATTCTGCGAAGTGGGTTTGGCGAGATGGAAATGCCAAGGTGACATTCTGCGAGGAGAAATTTTGCGAAGTGGGATTGGCGAGGTGGAATTGTCGAAGTGACATTCTGGGAGGTGAAATTCTGCGAAGTGGGATTGGCAAGATGGAATTGCCTAGGTGGCATTCTACGAGGTAGAATTCTGCGAAGTGGGATTAGCAAAGTAGAATTGCCGAGGTGGCATTCTGCGAGGTGGAATTCTGCGAAGAGGAATTTGGCGAAGAGAGTTTGGCGAAGTGGAGAATTGGCGAAGTGAGGTTGGCGAAGAGGGAATTGGCGAAGTGGGATTAGTGAAGTAGTGGCTTATTTAAAGGGAGAAGTAGTAGCCATTTTCTCACGATAACTTCTTCCATTTTCTTTCTTTCTTCTTCATTTCTTCTCCTATCTCTCTCCAATCTGTGTCATTTATTTTCTAGTGTATTAATACTCGAAGTTAATACATTAGATCATTAAATTATCACATTTAAGACATTAGATCATCATTCCAAACTTGGATTCTTCTAGAACTGATTTTTGGGGAAAATAAGGTAATTTCTCCAAATTTCATTTTTCTTTTAGATTAAGATCTCTGGTAGTTAAGAATAATTAATTATAAGTGCATAGCACCTTTTATGAGCATTAAGGCTACTAATTTTGAGTAATATGAAAGATACCAGAAATTATGAAATTTGATGAATAATGACGTGAATAGTAAGTATATTCAAATTTTCAGATTTTCTGTAAGGGATAAATTAAATTAATGTTAGTAAACAATAATAGAGACTATAAGATAGTTAAAATTATAAGAAACCATATTAGGTATTATTAATTGAGGAAACCCTAATTTTGAGTATTTGGAGAAATGTCATAAGAGAAGACTCCAGGAATTAAAGGAGATTTATTGAATGTACCAGTGATTAAGAGAGATTCAAGGATAAAATTCTTGAGATAAGTATAAACATGGCATATGCACACTGTTTTCTTGAAACTGAATGTTCAATTCTTCATAATATCCATTTAAATGATCTTTCTATTCCGAAATATTGTACTATGCAACCATATATTAACATTTCCATGATATTCTCAAGCAAATGATAAATTTATCCCATGTAATTATTATATATGTGAAAATGACTTGGTCGTTCTTCGTTGAACCAAACCATATAAGACCTATTGTTATCTTGAATGATTTCATATTTATATGTTGATGGTCTTGCGACTAATATTATATCTTGTGAAATCCAAGCTATATGACTTATGATATGTATATGTATAGAATGTTTTTCCTACTGAGAGTAAATTCATTGGTCCATTGTGCACTTTGGGAACATAGCTGATAGGATTTTTATCAGTGTTCCACCTAGAGGGGACAATGAGCTCTAGGCATATGTCTGACCAAGCATATGTTTGCGATAAGGCAGTAAGGCTCCTGATGTGCTCTGTTGTGATAAGGTAGTAAGGCTACTGATGCACTCTGCAGTTTTATCATACGATTTGACAGTGCTATTCGATTGTGAGTACTTATGTTCTTGTAAGCCTAACCTTATGATATTCCTTATCTATAATCCTTTGGTTTGACCTTTACTTGCATGTTTATATCTTAATGAGTTGAAGGCTCACTCATCTTCTGTGGATTTCAGGTGATAGTGTAGCTCGAGAGGGAGCTAATATAGAAGACAGAGCTTCTTAATTCATTCCTCCAAGAAGACTCTATGTAATTCTTTTAAGATACATATATATGTATATATATAAGTATTCATCAGTTTGTATTATGGTATTATATGTATGAGGAGTATACTATAGAGTTTCGTAATTAGATGTTGAGGGTGATTTATTTTGATGTCTAAATTATTATAATTGGACTGCCCTTATTCATTATTGATGTGGGATGTATCTTTTGATCGGTAAGGAGCCCTTATTCCTTATTGATGTGGGATGTATCTTTTGATCGGTAAGGAACAAGAGGAAATCATATGATGATGAATGTAAGTGTACAATTGGTTATTTCATGAATCATAAAAATGAATATTTATAATGATAACTATATATGGTGTGGATATGTATTGTGTATGAGATCCAGAATATAATTGTTTTATGAGTTTATGATGGCTTTAAGTCTATCTTTATTCTAGGACCGTCACACCACTGGAATTGGGGTGTGACATACACCTAATTACTTTCTATTGACTAATTAGGTGTTTATTAATAATCTACAAAACAAATAAAGCACCTAATTACTATGATGAGACTTAGAGATGGCAGATAGCTACTCTAGAGATTTTATTGGTTGCTAGCTCTTAGAATATAACAAATGGCTACATAAAAAATTAACTCACAACATACATGTTGAAAGGGATTTTTTATTTTTCAATTCCATTATTTTACCCTTAATTTTGATTCTCTCTTTATTGTATTCACTTTATTTCTACTTAAAAGATAGTCAATCTCTCCTTTAAATTTTCTTCCACATTTTAAGGAATTTAATGTGATAGGAACTTCTAAAGAGAATGAAGAAATTTTGAATAAAAAAATGAAATAGATAAAAAAAAAATGAGTGGTGGCAATGATTTTTTTTAATATTCTATCAAAAAAATTTATCCAAAATAACCAATTAATTGGAAAGAATTTATTTACTGAGAAATTTTATCGTAAAAATGGTAAAATGAAGACAATGAAATTGAAAAATTGAAAAAAATTAAACGTCTTTTACATATATATATATATTCCTAAAAAAATTATGCTACGATTATTGCAAGGCAGAACTAGACATTAAATATTAAGGGAACAAATACAGTACTAAGAAAAAAATAAAGTCAATGAAAGAATATAAGTAATGTTTTAATTTTAACATGTTATATTTTTACTAAATATACACATATAAAAATATGTATAAAGAGTAAAAAATATAGGTAGAAAATGAAATATTTTAAAATTTGAGAGGTTTATATATTTTAAAAAAAATAAATAAAAACATAAATTTTTAAGAATTTGGGAAACCATGCAAACTCACTTTATAAGTAGTTTCGCCCCTGTAGGATATTATGCATTTTTTTTTTGAATTATTTTGCATTTTTTTTTTGAATTATTTATGATTTCTTGGAATAGTAAGGTTTTATCACTTTAAACAATTCATCCCTCCCCTTTCTTTTCAATTACTAATGTATTATTTTATCGTCATGTCCTAATCACATTTCCCTTGTTGGAGATATTTATGGTATATTTATTTATGATTGAGCTAACAATTTCATTATTTATGATGCAAAAGAATACTCATTGCATTACAATTTTTGTTATTTCTACAAACTTCAATCAGTTTTATGTCAAGATAAATTGATTGTATTTCATCTTAATTATCATTTTTATTGTGTTCAATATTGAGTAATTGACTCAGAAAATAACTAAATTTTAGGGGTAGTTTCGACTTGATCACTAATCAGATTTTTTTTTTTTTTTTTTTTTTATCATATCTCTTTTAAATTAGTTTCATCCGGTGATCACTGAATGAATTTTTGACCGGATTACAAGACTTAATACATCACTTGCCACGTTAGATTCTATATAAGCAAATCACTCAATTCCTAAATCAACATCATCGCCATTGAAATTTCAAAGCAAATGAAACTCTCCTTCTCAATCCCTAAATCAACATCAACATCCAAAACCATATCATCGCCATTGAAATTTCAAAGTAAATGAAGCTCTCCTTCTCAATCCCTAAATCAACATCCAAATCCACATTTAAACCTAAACCTTACTCTGAAATTGATATTGTAAATCAAACTAATAATGAAACTTCAAAACAATTCGTAACTGAATTTGATCTATCAAAAACCCTAACCAATTCCAATCCCAAACTCATTACCCCTCCAAAACAAAACAAATGGCGTCCTCATAAGCAAATGAAGAAACTTGACCATCTTCCTTCTCTTTCAATCGGATTTTGGTGGCCTTTAGTTTGAGATCTCCACCGATAGCCATGAAGGCGATGATAAGAGCATGAGTTATGGTCTCAATATTCGGTACCAAATTGATAATGGTGAAGATAGAGTTGTTAAAGCCTCCTAAAACCCTAACAATGGCGGTGTCCTAGTCCAATTCCAAGTGAACTATTTGGCGATCTTGCTCCAAACCATCACGTCTCTGCCTCTATTAAAAAAGAAAAGGTAATTGTGAGGGTTGACCCCTTTTTGCCTCACAAAATCGCCGAAAAAAAAACCCCAAAACTTGTTTGACCACTAAGAAAATAACCGAAATCAGAGATGTAGACGAGTTCAAATTTCACAACATTCTTTCTCCCTCCGGCATCATCTCCATTGGCGACTTCATTTAAGGATCTGCCTTTTAAAGGAATTGGTGCGGCTTTACTTATTGGATATGGTTGGCAAGAAGGTAGAGGTATCAATAGAAATGCTAAGGAATATGTTAAAATGAAGCAATACGAGAAGAGAACTGATAAAGAAGGGTTAAAGTTTGTTGCTCCTACTTCTATTAAGGATGGAGATAGGCAAAAGGAGAAGAAAAGAGATAGAAATGGCGATAATGATAATTTTAATTGTGTTGCTGATGGTTTCTTTATTGGTAAAGATGTGAGAGTGATTACTGATAGAAGAGATATTTTGAGTTCAAAGGGTTGAATTTTAAAGAGAGTAGGTGCTAATTCAGTTGTTTTGAAGCTTGCAGAAACTAAGGAGGAGCTGAAATTGAATATTTCTGGAATTGCTGATTTGGGGTCTAAAAAAGAGGAGAAATGCTTGAGTAAATTGAAGGCGTTGCATATAGAAACCAAACAACTGAAAGATAGAGACAATGAAAATTTGTAATTTCTCTCTCCATATAGGCATCGTCCATTCATTGGCCAAAATGACAAATCAGCTGACAATGGGTTCCACCATCCATCACTAATTTTTATCATCTGATATGGAGAGTTTATGTGGCAAATAATCTTACGTGACATTCTACGTGGCTTGATGATGTGTCAGCTTTCAACTACGTGGCATGCTGCGTGTATATTCCGGCTAAAAATATGTTTAGTGACCGACTGGTGAAACCTTTTCAAAAGTTTTGTGATTAAGTTGAAAGGATTTTTCGGTTAGTGACCAACTTGAAAATACCCCTAAAATTTAATAATTTTATGTTGCAATTACCGTTCAACATTTGATATTTTATTAAGAGTTACTTAATGAAGCAAAAGGAAAATCCTCTCTGGCTATATATAATTTTAAAATTTAATTACAATTGTATTTCTTTTGTTAATTTGTCTGAAATTGGGATTTGAGTGCACATTCTAAAATTAACTCCAATTAGAGGTGGCAAAAGAGGTGCAGACAATTTTGGGTTTGGGTTTGTGTTTGAATCATCTTGAATTTAAGCCATATTTTTGCTGTTTTCTTTTTCAAATAAGTTATAAACAGATAATTTCGAATTACATAGGGCTGAGTTATATATCGAATTAATTTAAATAAAAATTTTGATTAAATTTTTATTGATTTACGAATTTTAAATTCTATCGGATTGAACACATAAAAATTACTTTTTAAAATTTATTATTTTGAATATAAAATTTCCACATGTATTAAAAAAATATTAGAAAATAAAGATAAAAATAATTATGTATATAATTATAAATATTAAATATATACAACTTTTCTAATATATTATGTTATGCCTATTAATTTGTAAAAATAAGTAAAACTATTAAGATAAAATATAATTAGTAATATCTTTAAATTTTTACGTTTTATTTATTATTTATTTTATTAAAATATTTTAACAAATGTAAAGCAAATTCAACAAATAATTAAAAAGAAAAAAGAACAACATAAAAGAGAGAACAATAATGAAAAAATAAGTCAACACCTAGCAACACTTGATTTTAGAATTTTATATTTATTTTTTAAGATTTATTAACTTTATGAATTTAACTTATATAAAAATATCAATATTAATAAATAATAATAATTTAAACAAATATATTAACAAACTAATAAATTGGTGCAATGGTTAGAAACTCGTACAAACGATTATACGGTCACTGAATTCATCGGCAAATTTTTATATATATGCATATTTTTTATTTTTTTCTCATATATATGACTTTATATTTTTATATGATAATTATTAATAAATTATAATCACATGTGAACTTTATTTATTATTTAATAGTTATATATCTGCACATTGAAATAATTATCAAAAAATTATTCACAATTAAGAAAAAAATTCTCATTATCACGTGCATTACAAAATTTCGAAATAATTTATTAAATTAAAAATTTTTTCTCGCAGTGATTATAAATTAGAAAAAAATTTTATAAAAAAATATTCAAAATATTTCATAAAAAAAAAATTTACCAAATAGCAAATATTTTTTATGTATGATTTTGAAATTAAATTTATTAAAAGAGATATAAATTCAATTTTTCAATATCTATCTATAAATAGAATATTGATGGAATGTCAAAATATAATATCTTTAGTTTGGTCCAACAAATAACAATAATGCTTATAAAACTCAAACAGGAAATATTGATAGGGCCATAACTAAACTCATTATAACTGGATTTTCAGAACAATTAAAAGAGACTGTTTCTTTCATGAAAAACCTTCTGTGGCGATAAGACAATTTTTTCCACATCTGCACCATACAAAAAATTATCCATCATTCAAACTGGGGGAGACCTTTCGGCCGCTCAAAAATAAAAATTAGAAGTAACTTTGGCTTTCTGCCTCCAAAAATCTCTTCCTGCAGTGCTCTTCCCAAAGTACTAAATTTAAGAAAAACAAAAGCAGCAGAAACTAATATGATATTGAGGACTTTAATATGATATTTTAAAAATTGTTTATAATAAAAAAATAATTTAAAAATTTTAATAACTAATATAATTAAATTAAATCATCTAATCAACGAAAAATATTATGTAGAGATAAAATATGATTTTACAGATAAATAATAAAAAGAGTTTAATTATAAATATTATTATTGTCACAGTCTGATAAATATATTATTTTATTAATTGACTATAAATAATAAAAAGCAATTAAATTTAGATATAATAATGAGAAAATTATATATATACAGTTTTTAAGATTTTTTTATTTTTATTTTTATTATTTTTTGATATATATTTAATATATATTTGATGTATGAATGGTATATGTCATATTTTTAAATTTTTTTTAAATATATAATATTTTTTAAAAAATAATTTTAGATATATAATATTTGTGAAAAAATATTTTTACATCAGTAAAAATTATATTTTTTATTATTTTTTTGGTTATTTTTATAAAAAACATTTTTACATCAGTAAAAATTATATTTTTTATTATTTTTTTGGTTATTTTTATAAAAAACTGTATAATAATGTTAAAGTGGACCAGAACCAGATGGAGCACGAAATTACTAAAAGGTCCGAATAGCCAATTTCAAGAAAACGAGAAAAAAGAAAGGGGGAAAAACTCAAATCCCTGAGGTAGTGGCTGCAGAGAGCAGGGATGGCGCCATTCCTTCACTTTCTTCGTCTTAATTCTTTTGGAAGATTTCGCCTCTTCTCTCCTTTCCCTCAGGTCTCTCTCTCTCTACCTATATGAAATTATCTATTTTTTCCTCTCAATAAATTGATAATTTTTGTATTTTGTTTTTTAAATATTGTTTTCTTGCAGAACGGAACAAGAGAGGCAACCACTTGTATAGGGAAGAACGCACGTCTACTATGTTCTGTAGGTAATGGGTAATTTCTCATAGTAATTTTATTTTATGGTGTGTATTCAATTTATAGGTCACAACTGATTATGAAATTGCTGCATTGAATTTGATAATAATAAAAAAACCTGTCTCTTTTTTTTAGCTAATTATAGTTTATCTAATGCTAATTTAATTTTTTTAAATTATTTTTTCTCGGTATTGATTATTGAATACATAGTCCCATAACCCTCGGGTAGAATCTATATAAATATGTTGATTAAAGTATGAGAATAGACTGACTTGGGAATTTGTAAGTGGCCTCTTTATAATGGGTTTATTAAGAATTATATGTGGCTTAGCTGATGATTACGGGCATTTTTCAATTGGGTTTTCGGTCTTGCTTTTGTGTATGCGTGATTCAGTCTAATTAGTTAATTACAAATGTCTTTGTTTTCTCAGAAAATGTGTCGGAACTTTTTGAATGTGATCAAGTTCATGATGATAGTGAAGGAATGGAGAAAGATAATGCGCTTCGTCTTGCTCTCAGGCAACTTGCTGATGATTTTCGTACAGAGTCTGTGTTGTCTTTGCAACAGTTTTTCAGCACAAGGCATGCTCCTGTGATATCTACAGGCTCGTTGAAGCTTGATCTCGCACTTGGCATTGGTGGATTACCTAAGGTGATTTGCATTACAGTTACTATTGATACTTACACCTTAATGCATGATTCTTACTTGTGGGAGCCTCACTTATGAATGATAAAGAAACCTTACAAGTAAAGTGCCAGGTTCATTGAAAGAGATCCGGCGTAGTTATCTGTGCTTAACTCTCAAGAGTTTTTGGATGAAAAATTTGAATTTCATTTGAAAACATTAGACATCTTCATATTTAGTATTTCAATATACTGGATTCTCAATGACTGTTAATTATGTGGCGATAATAATTTTCACATGCAATGCAATTCTGTATGTAGAGGTGTGAAAAGTTGGAATATCTCATTACAACTTTGGTGAAATCTACCTTGCACTTTTCAGGGAAGAATGGTTGAAATCTATGGGCAAGAAGCTTCTGGGAAGACAACGCTTGCGCTTCATATAATCAAAGAAGCACAAAAGCTTGGAGGTATCTGCCTATATTTTCATTATGCTTACTTTGTGAGTGTAATTTTTTATAACATGGCTTGCATAGCTTTTATCAATTAATAATTGGTCAATTAGACATTTTAGACAAATAATAGAACCTGCGATTAATTGCAAATTTGGATAACATGTAGTAAGATCAATAGTGGGTATGTATATGTTTCAAAAAATTTATTTGATTGCTTTAGGTTTCACTTGCCAATTCAGTTATTATTATTATGAAAATTGAACTTGATATCAATTTATTTCATCTCTCTCCATTGTAAACCCCCTTTCTCTCAATGACATGAAAGTTAATGGCTAACTGATTCATTTCTTTTCTTCTTCCACATCACTTATTGTTCACTTTTCGTGCTATTTCCCTTAGGTCTTTTTAGGTGTAAATTTTTTATCTTGAACCTTGTACATGTTTACATTTTTGGTCCTTGAATGACAATGCAATCAAGTAAATTAAGTCCTAAACTCTAAACAGTGGAAGTGTGAGAATTTATGCCTTCAAGTCACTTAAGTCAATATTTATTGCCGAGTCAAAGTTGGGTGGAGTTAGTTTTTTTCTACATGTAAAAAAAATGCAACTAACATTGGCTTGTTGGCCTTCAACAAATAATGTGCTGTTGGGATTGATAAAGTATCTTCCCTATAACCATTTTCTGCAAACTTGTATTAGTTTTTATGCGATCCAACATAAATGTGGCTCTTGTTAATTAGTCCATTACCTTAATGGCCTTTAATTGGGATACACTTTTTGAGCATTTTCTATTGGTGGCAACTCCTACATGGCACAACAACATTTAGAAAAAAAAAAAAAAATTTAGTCCATGCATGAACTAAATTGTTCCACTTGAACTTTGAATCGACATCCACACATAGCTCATGTAGCTAAAAGGTTTATTGTCCAAGTATTTGATAATATGAAAATTATCCAGGTATCACATTCTAAAAGCGCATAAAGTTCAAGGAAAAAATTTGGACTTTGCTATTTTTGAGAATACAAACTTTTGTTCCCCTTTTCACTTGTGCCCTACAAACTTAAGAAACTACTTCTGAATTTTGATTGTATACAAAATTTGCTAGCATATGTCTTAGTACTGCTTTTTCTTAGAATTGGGCAAGTTTTTGTTTGGAAGGTGAAAGGGAAACACTCAACTTAGGGTTATGTCTATATGGAATATCAAAATTTGTGCACAGGAACTATTAATGTTTTGTCACAATTTCTTCACGAATGTTTTGTTTTTTAAAATATAAGTTTATATTTTATACTATAAAGACATGGCGAAACTAAGATGTTTCAAATTGCTTGGATGTGGGGTGGTACAAAATGTAACCAAACCGACTAAATCAAATCAATTTATTCAGTGGAAACCAGAAACCATGGTTTACTACTTTTGGATTGGTTTTAAAATACAATTAAACTGAATTTTTTTTGTTTGGTTATGGTTTAAAAATATGAAAAATTGGTTAAGACCAAATCAAACTGATTATGTACTAAAACTATATAATTTTAGTTTTTATTTACTTAACTTTAATTTTTTTTTTTTTTGGTTTTTTGACTAGTTATTTTTGTTTACATTAACTGTTTTGAGACTTTCAAGTTTGTTAATTTAGTCTTTACTTCATGACGTAGAATTTTCATATATTTAAAATTGAACCATTGCAATTTTTGGTCTCTTTGAGATATAAATTCATATTGTTATACTTCATTTGTCTACAAATTATTGTCCACTTTTATTTTGGCACAAAGATTAAGGATTTGTATATCTTTTACTATTTTATCCTTATTACGACAACTAATAGCATTAGTTACTCTAGAATAATGTTATTGATACAAGTAGTTTAAAGGGCATATTTGAAAATGCAATAATAAATTGAACTTGAAAAGGAAAGTGGACTATTTTTTTTGGACGTCCCAAAAAGGAAATGTGCATCATTATTTGTGGACGGAGGGAGTAATATTTTAGTTTATTTGATTGAATTTCTCTCTCTCTTTTTTCTTTTTTTTGCTTTATAGTGCAAACCAATTATCTCAACTGAAATTAATTAGTATTGGTTTGAGTAGTTTTTATTCTTGTTTGGTTTGGATATGATTTTGGTTATTCATAAACTAATATGATTGGTTTTGGTTGGAAATTTCTACTCTAAACCAACCAAAATGAACCATAAACACTCCTACTTGGATGATCAGTCAACAAATGGGTCCGCTATTATTTTTGTTTCTATTCTAAGTTCACATTGAATATTCTCTTAATTTACTTCATTGTTTCATGAGACTTCAAAGTTTCCTTTCTTCTATATACATGCATATATATCCCCACCTCCTTTTATTGGAAGGGAATTTATCATTTTGATTTTTGTTTGTTGGCAATTTAGGAGAGAGACTTTACCAAAAGTCCTATAGCTGCATCAGACTTCGATAAAGGGGAAAATGCATCTTAAATTTTTTGATGGTCATTTTGTCTGCTTGTTTGAAAATTTTAATATTGTTGTTACTCTGTTCATATGCATTGATATGACAAGGTACTACCTAGTTTTTACTTGTAGGAGTAATTATCTGTTTCATATGTTGGCACATGAAGCTAATTGTTATTTTTGGCTTGTCAAAATAATTCTTTGTTAGGATATTGTGCATATCTTGATGTTGAGAATGCATTGGACCCTTCACTGGTGGAGTCAATGGGAATAAACACAAAAAATCTTCTCATTTCTCCTCCAGATTCTGCTGAAAGATTGCTGAGTGTTGTTGATACACTGACCAAGAGCAGGTCTGTGGACGTGATTGTAGTTGATAGTGTAAGTTTAATTTTTATGCTTGCACATCTACTATTGCATGTAAACCTCGGTAACTGGTCATTCTACTTTTAGCTGTGCCTATATCAATTGCTGTAGCTTTCTAGTGCTTAATTAATGAGGTTGTTGCTTCATGGTTTGGCATGGTATTTATTGCATAATGTCATCTTCCTTGTTTGAATTTACTTTGCCAAAGCTGTTGATGCACCAAATTGGCCATCTACTTTTATCAAAATAGACAAATTCTCATTAGGTTCCATCATCCTTATAGCCAAAAGATTATGTGGATTGGTTGCTTCACAAATTTTTTTCCTCTATCGATAGAACTTATTTCACTGCTGCCTTATTCTGTTGGCAAGAAATTGTAGGCTTTTATGATGCCATCTCTTGAGATTTTGATGCTTTAGAGTCATGTGAGTTCTCTCAGTGTCTGTAACAGCACATGCATGTTCATCCTGTTTAATACAACAATATCTAATGTGGTCATTGGTCAACTGCACTGCTGGTGTTAATATGAATAACTTAATTAAAGAAAAGGAGTAGAGGAAAACTGATACACTTAGTTTTGACCTCTAAATGATGGTAACTGCAACTTAATGTGTCTATACAGGTTGGTTTTGTAATATTCATTGAGAGTTTGATTTATTGATATCTTTTAAAATGACTCCTTTTTTACAGCCAAGAAAACCAAATTAACTAAGTGAGTGCTTTGCTTTTGAAAAAAAACTGAGCTGAGTATTTTTGAAGTCCTGGCTTATGGTTGCTTAAGGAGTGATTAATTTATAGGTTTAAATTCTGTATGATTTATTGTGAATGTACAATGTTGACGAAGATAATTCTGCAATATCCATTAAAATTAGCAAAATGATTTCAGCTACACAAATTAACACATCACAGAAGAAAAGTAGAGAGTACTTTGGCTTGTGTTTATGGAGTTTAATGTGTGACTTTGTTACCACAAGGTGCAAACATTGCCAACCCCAGAATGCTTGACTAACATGTGAATACGCTTTCCTGAATTCTTTTTTTTTTTTTTTTTAATTTATATATTTAATTGTTTCTTTGCTTAGAAGTGAAATTATTTTTGCTAGAACTATAATCAACATCATCATCTAAGCAGTGGATGTTGGTTATATCTCCACTTATTTTAATATGGTTTGTTATTGTTGCTTTTTGTTGTTTGCGTCGGAGCCTTTCTTTACGGTTCGTTTGGAACAAATGAATTCCAAATTTTAAAAAAGTTGTGTTTGGAACATTAAAAAAATATTCATTTCATATCTATGAATTCAATTCCATGGCATTGAATGTGACTAAACTAAATTTCACTAAAATAGGTGGAATTTTGAAATGAATTCCACAAAACTAATAAATTGGATAGAAGTAATATTTCTTTCTTTTCTTTTTTTCTCATGCTCTCTCTCTCCCTCATCTCTCCTTTCTCTCTCTCTCTCCCTCATCTCTCCTTTCTCTCTCTCTCTCTCTCCTCTTCTCTTCTCTCTCTCTCTCTCTCCTCCTCTTTTTTCTCTCTCTTTCATCTTTTTTTACCCTTTTTTTCTCTCTTTTCTTACTAATTTCTCTCTCTAACATTTTTTTTACAGCTATTTTTTTATCATATTTTACAAATTGAATGTTAATTATAAATATAAATATGATTATTTTTAGTTTTATTTTTTTATAATTGTATTTATTGTATTGAGGGTATTTTAGGAAATAAGAATAAATTCAATTGAATTTTATATTTTAAGTTGTGCCTTTCCAAATTCAATTGAATTCTATATTTTAAGTTTGTAAATTAGTTTTTATTGGAATTCATTTATAAATGAATTCCACATTTGTAATTCATTTATTCCAAACGGGCCGTTAGTTGCATCTTGCATATCACTTTAACTTTTTTCTGTCAGATTCTCTTTCCAGATTTGTATGTTCAATATTGTTTTCCACGTGGTGTTCACAGGTTGCTGCTCTTGTACCACAGCGTGAGATTGATTCTGTGATAGGAAGCACAGTAGACTTACAATCAAGAACAATGACCCAAGCACTCCGGAAAATTCATTCTTCTTTATGCCGGTCTCAAACTCTTATTATATTTCTTAATCAGGTTCAGGCCTGATTTCTTACTTACAAGCATTTAATTCTCATGATATGAATTGTATTGTACAAGTTATGGGAGCTGACATTATCCTTTTCTGTTGTCTTGAATCCAGGTTAGATTTAGTTTAAAATCTGGACAAGGTCTAGGACGAGTAGAGGAGGCCACTTGTGGGGGAAATGCTTTGAAATTCTATTCAGCTGTACGTTTGAGAATGGCCAGAACAGGATTGCTCAAGACCGGAGATGAGGTACAACTTGTAATATGACTGCTAATGAGGAACATGAATAATCTATCAGGTCCTTTGAGATTTGTTATTTTAGCACCTTGGCAATTGTTTTTTTCTTGATATTTGCTTAAGATCAGGTTGGAAATCTCCTATGTTTTCTAGTGTGTAAGATTCTAAATGAATTCCTATATTTCCTGCTACTTTGTCTCTTCTTGTCTATGTTGGTGAATTGACCTTTATTTCTGGCTTCAACTTGCCCCTATTTGGCCTTTATAATTTTGATTTGGCTTTAATCATTTTAAATCTTCATAGAATCCTTGCATGTCGGGCATTTATCATTGTTTCTATCAAAGCTTTGTCCTTCTTAGTCATCAGGGTTCTTATTGACCTCCTTACTGTTCTTTAGGTAACTGGTCTTAATGTGTCTGTGCAAGTGGTGAAAAATAAGTTATCAACTGCAATGACAAAAGCTGATATCGGGATACGGTTTGGGAGAGGCTTTCGATGCGAATCTGAGGTCTTGGAATTGGCTTGTGAACACGGAGTCATCCTGAAAGAAGGAGGCACCTACCTCATTGAAGGAGAGGTTTCCAGTGACGAACATGCAGCTGAAGAATATCTGGTTGAAAACTATGAGGTTCTCGATAGAATAGTTATGGCCTTGAGAAGACGAATGTTTGAAAGAGAGAGATGATAATTATATCTAGACACTTGGCTGGATGAGCTTTACTCCAAGGAAAAAGGAAACTTTGAATTGAGGGAGTTCCAATATGGCTATGGACTGCATATCCTAAAAAACCACCTGTCGAAGAATATGAATGTGCAGCAATGGCTACAGGGCTTGTTCAAGAGATAATCGAACTTGGAAAGATGTATTTCCAACTGAAGTCAGACAGGTTAATCTGTGAGGTTCAGCAGTGCTTCAACGACTAATGATTACTCAGTGAATATTGCATTTACCTTGGTCAAAGAAACTTGTAATTTGGATTGGGGAAGAAGCCTCTAAGCTTTGTTTACATGCTGAATGTGCATAACTGTGAACATGCGCAGTAAACTCAAGTCATCTCAATTGTTATTGTACGTGTTCTAAATTGGATATCTATTTGAGAATGAATGTATTTATTTTTTGCACTTAGAAAGATGGTAAGTTATTATCTTCAAATTATTGAGTGGGTAACACATAATTGATCCACGTTATTAAAGATAAAAAAAACCCATTTGACATAACCAAATCATATGATATAAATTGTTTACAAGATGATAAGCTGTTGAAGGCGTTTCGCTGGCAGAAATTTTCAGCCTTGATTTTGGTCATATTTCCGAGCAAGCTTGGCACTGTTGGAAAGCTTGTAACTCTAGGAGTATTTCTAGACTTTATCCTGACCAATGAGAAACTCGGATGCAGCCGGAATCGATGAGAGAGATTTTCGCCTTTGCATCTTTTGAGACATTTTTCGACGAAAATAGAGCGAGTAGATCGACACTGGTGGCAGATTTGAGACCTGTGGACCTAGAGCCATGCAACGGTGTAAATTGCTTCAACAATCGCCACGTCGACAGAGGTGCGTCGCTGGCCGATCACCGGTGAATGGACCACACCCCACGTGTCACCGGTGGTTCAGGAACTCCAGTAAGGTGTCTTCTGCGCGTGCTTCGCGATCTCGAAGCTAGTTAG
The DNA here is from genome assembly GCA_948193065.1 of Aleurites moluccanus. Taxonomy (NCBI): domain Eukaryota; kingdom Viridiplantae; phylum Streptophyta; class Magnoliopsida; order Malpighiales; family Euphorbiaceae; genus Aleurites; species Aleurites moluccanus. The sequence continues at coordinate 16,970 of CANXYC011209268.1, forward strand.
TGAAGATTCGATTCCGGTAAGTCTAGAGTATTCTCCTATTAAGTTGGTTTCAGGTATTTAAAATACCCTAAAATTTAGAACGCTTCATATATTTGTTTGTTTTCAACATTAAATAGATGATTTAGCATTAGAATGAAATTATTAAAGATGAAATATTATTTTCGATAATCTTCTTTTAATTATAAAGTTGTTTACTCACTTAATTGATTTTATTTAAAGTAATTTCATAAATATATAGTAAACAATGATTTTCATGAAATTAATTAAATTAATTAATTTTAAGATGTTATAATTTGGGTGCGTGATTTATTTTCGATAGTTATATATTTATCTATAATGAATTAAATAAATCATTTTATAACAATACTTTATGATTAAGTTAGATTGAGAATTTGAGATAATTGAGTTGATTGATAAGTTGAAAATTCATAAGATATCACTGATTTGTTGTTAACTGTTGAGAGTTACGTGGATCTGATTTTCCCTTTATATAATACGTATAAATAGCAAATCATTTAAAGAAAATATTTAAGTAGTTTTCGGGTGTAGTTCGAAATTAGAGATTGAAATAATTGTGATATATGCTAATATTGGAGACCCGAGATGGGTCATTAAATTGTTATTGGTTGTTATGGATTATTTAAAAGTGTTGTTTCTTTTATTTCAGCCGGAAAAATGTTTTAGTATTAAGGGGGATTCTATCAAAATTTCGACAGAATATTTAGAGTTAGTGGGTGCTTCGTAGAAGGAGCTAATTGAATTATCGTTAAGTTTGTGAGTGATACTTCCTAATATATTTTCTTGCTTTTCATGCATCAATATATGTTGCCTATAGATATATAACAATGCATTATGTATATTACTTGAGTATTTTGACATGAGTTTATGTATGTTTTATTATATTTCGTGTTGCATATTACTTGTGGTTATTGGATGAGATTAGAATGACATAGGACCACTTAGATTTATGATTATGATTATAATTTGATGAGTTATGACTGTGGCTTGGGGCTTGGTCATTAATCGACATTGTTTCCAGTCGAGTTGGTATTACCTGGTTTAGTCTCGAGACTATTAGGACCCTATGTTTTGCCATAAGAGATGGTATTCGACTCACTAGATTGAGGTTTAGGATAGTTCATTTGAACTGATTCTCTTATTTGACAATGTGATTATTTGTTGTTTAACACGATGCGTGTGCATTCCTCTCATTAAAATGATAATAGAACACCAGGTTTATATATTGGTAAGTATCACTTATAAAGCTGAGACATGGGTAAATGTTACCATTGATACTTAAACTATAGTGATTTTTCTATTTTGTCAATAATCGGATAATTGTTGCAGATTAATACCTAATATTTGTCAAAAGTTTCATCGAATGATCACTTGTCAGAAAATTCATCAGATCAAAACACGTGGCGTGCACGTAAACAGATGATGATGGTGGAGCATGATACGTCAGCGACACGTCATTGACATATGGTGATTATTAAATTTTGAGAATTATTCTAATGTGATCACTAACCGAAAAATAGTTACCGATTAATTACCATACTTTAAAAATATTTTCACCGGCTGCTCACTCACCAGAAAAAAGATCGAATCAGCACATGTGGATGACACTTCAGCCAATGATACTGACTAAAAGTGCAACGTCATCTCCACGTGGCAAATAATTGATGATGTAAAAATCAAAGATCTAAACACTAGCAAAGTTACTCTTATCCATTTAGACCAAAAAGTACCAAAACAACAATAATAATAAACTAGTCATTAATATCAAAAACTCAAAATTCACATAGTAAAACAAAACAAGCTTAAAGCTGTAAGGACAACAACTCCACCATTTTCCTTTATCTTTTTCTCAACAACCTTGAATACCAGCTTAGCTTTTACCACAATTGGCTGATTTTATTATAGCACACCCTTACCCAATACCTTGAAGTAGTCAAATTGAGTGACATTGAGCATCGTCACATTGTCTTTGTTGGCTTTGTCTTTCACTTCCTAAAGGATCATTGACCAGAGTTTGTCGATGTTGACTATATGGCAGTAGTACTTGTTCCTAAATTTGTGGAAGTATCACATACCCATCTTTCCAAAATACCTAGAATGGTACTGGTCGAGGAGGATCTTGTGGTGGTGCATACCTTTAGCATTACCGCAACCACTATGATGTTTCTTGTGCTTGCCAATATGCTTATGACCTGCTCTCACTGACCACACTTCTTCTGGTTCTTCTTGAATTTGGTGGTCATTCTAACCCTCTTTGCTCTAAAAAGAGTATTTGACGGCTCTAAGAGAGAAATGGACGAGCTAGGTTTTGAAAATTTAGATAGAAAAAATCTATGTAGTTATGTTTTACCATCTTGCCCTGATGGTGTCAAATTCAAAATCATGTAAAGAAATGTTATCGTTTTGACATATTAAACATGGTAAGATAAATTTGCACCTTGTGATATGGCTAATGACATGGAAAAATTGGCGATGTGGAGATGACGTGACACTCCTAGTCAGCATCATCGGTTGACCTATTGTCCATATGTGTCAATTCGGTCTTTTTTCTGGTGAGTGAGTAGCCGATGAAATTTTCTTCAAAGTTTGATGATTAATTTGTAATGATTTTCTGGTTAGTAATCATATTAAAATAATCCTCAAAGTTTAGTGATCACCGATATTATTTATTTAGATGGGTCAATGACGTGTTGCTGACTTGTCATATTCCGTCATCATCATCTGCTTATGTATATGCCACATGTTCCAATCCGGTGAATTTTCTGACAAGTGATCATTCGGTGAAACATTTGACAAATGTTAGGTATTAATTTGCAATAATTTTTCGGTTAGTGATCAAAATAAAAAAATCACTATAATTTAGGTATTAATGATATCATTTACCCGTTGAGACGCTCATTCTTGTCTTCCTAATTCCTTAAGGTTAAGGTTGCAAGCTGAATTTGAGAAGTTAAAATTTTGTTGAGTAGTTTTGCCTTTATCCTCTGGTAGTGATATATATTTAGTTTTGTAATTATATTCAGATTTGTGTTGTATTATAAACTCTAAAATTTCACATTATTATTTTTCTTTGTTATTTCCATTATTTTTATTTTTGTTTATAGTTGATGTGTTATTCTATTAAGCATGAATCTTGATGTTAATATGATATCATTGAGATGACAACTTTGAGTGGTATTGATGAGATGTAATACATATTTTACTTAATAGGTGAGCTCATATTTCTTTGTCATATTGCAGTTTTGACATTTAGTAGTTAGTTAGACTTATTACGAGTTTTGAAAGTTTTATATTTTTTTCATGTCATTGGGTACGGATAGTAACAATTTCATTAACATTATTGGCAGTCCATAATTCAATAGACACATGCAAATTCCAAATAATTCCTAATGAGTCTCCCGAGAATATTAATTAAAAAATAAAAATTTAAATAATATTAATTATATAAATTTAAAAAACAAATTAAATGAGTGAAAATTATGGATTTTAATTTATCATTTGATATAGTAATGATTATAATGAAATATAATTTTATTAATTTTTTTTTTTTACAATTTTATTAAAACTTTTTTTTTCATCTAATTTATTTTTATATTAATTTATATATTTATTTAAAATAATTATTTTATAATTATATTTATTTAAAATAACTATTGATAGTACCATCCTCAGAAAAGTCAATAAATAAATAGGATTTTCCTCCTTTCTAAGATTAAATAATTTGCCCTTTTTCTCACGACTCTTGATTATTTGTATTTTGTGCTTCCGTTTAGGATAAGATAAGCACATGACTATTATTTAAGTTGGCATGGGAAAATGCATTGGACATCAAATTTGAAAAAAAAAATAAATAAAAACAATATCAATATATATATTCCTTAAAACTTTGTCTGACCTCATATTTTCTTATAGGCTTAGAGCTTGGCAGGCTTATGGAAGATCTCAGGGCACATCAGTTAGCATTTAATTTCTACAGTTATATGAAAAAAGTAATTTTCTAATATGATTAGTTTGTCTTTGAAAAAATTAAAAAGGTCAATTAAGTATAATATGAAAATTACTATTTTATCTCGCAAAAAAAAAAAAAAAAAAAAAAAAACAATTGAGATAGCTCTTTGTATTCTCACTAATATTTATAATTAATTTAAATATTTTTATTTTATTTTATAATATATAAAAAGTTTAAGTTATTTTTAAAAAACATGTGTAATAAATTTAATTTTAAATTAAATTTTCAACCCATCAGCTTAATTGAGTTTTTATATCATTTAATTTAATTTCAAGACTCATCCAATTTAATGATAATAATAATTAAAAACTTATAATAAATGACTTATAATTTTCAAATCTCTCTTTAAATTTTTTGCCTGAAAAAAATGTAAATATTACAGATATATACATCAATTCAATAATTTAATAATATTTTTTAAAAAATAAGAATGATTTTAGAAAAAAAAAAATATAAGAGTATTATCTAAATCTAAAGAATTTTTTTTAACTTATATTTTTAAATAATTAAATATATTTTTTATTTAAAAAATACATATACTTCACATAAATTCAAATTAAATAAATATAAAAATTTTAGTTTTCTTACAAACAAATAAAAATGAAATAATATTATAAAATTTGTAGAGGTGGAAAATCAAACTATGTTTAGGTGGTTCATTTTGGGTCGCTTTAGGCTGTCAAAGAGTTAGGTTTTACATCATATTGATTCTAGTGAAATTTTTTGGCTCAAATTCAAATGAACTTATAAGTTGAGGATCATATTTTATTAATTTTTTAAAAAAATTATTAATTTATTTTAAAACAAACAAATATTATTTTAAATTGAATTAAATTTATCATATTATTGATGAATAAATAAATTAAATTAAATAAATAAATTTTTTAATGAATCGAGATGAGTTTAGATTGAATATATATAATAATATAATTTATGTTCCGAATATGATTGAGTTATATATATATAATAATATAATTTGTATCAGTTATATATATATCTATATCTATATATATATATATATATATATATATATATGTGATGAATAACAAGATTAATATTTTTATTAAATTTAAATTTTAATAAATTCATATAAATCCGATGAGTTGTGATTCATAATCATGAATATTTCCGAGAAAAGTCCACGTTTCATTTAGCCAGTTTACTGTGTGCCACATAATTAAATTATATTGAAAATTTTCACAAGCAACTCCAAATTGTCTTTTGGGAGCTTCTCTGTAACTCAGAAAACGTGTACCAATAATTTCTAGACCATACCATCGCTTTCCTAACACGTCTTGAAAGTTTATCTAATTATTGCGCCGCCACTAGAACATAACTTTTAATATATATACACTTTATCCTGACTGAATTAAACAAATAATTTAAAAATAAAAATAAGATAAAATTTATCATGGCATTTATATAATCAAAGACTGACTATTTTCTCTTTTTTTTTTTATAATATTAAAAATATTTTAAATGTAAAAAAAATTAAAATTAATAGTGAATCCATGTTTTGCGCTATTTCGATTATATTTGTTTACTTAACTTGTATTTTATTAAAATATTTTAACATAAATAAATTATATATTATTATTATTTTCATTAAATTTAAATATTATTTTTTAATATTTTGATTATTTAAATATTAATATAAGCTGACAAATTAAAAAAAAAAATAATCTTATATATTTGTATAAATTTCAAAAGTACAATAATATGGAATAAAGATTGAAGAGATTGCTTTATATAAAATTAATTTTTTTAGAAAATTAATTGCCACGTTAACTAATTTCATATAGAAAAGTCTAAATTTGAATTTGTCAAAGCTTAGTTTTCATTAATTTGCAGGCCATGTGAAAATTCTAAAACTATAGACTCATCCAATTGCTACGAGTCCATTCCATGAATTATAGCATGATTTGCGCTTGTAATTATCTTCTCACTTGATCCAATTCCACATTCAAGTCTGTCAAGGTCAACTATTTATATTCTATTTAACTTTTTTTTTTGAAGCAAATATATATTTTTTTAATATCAACAAAATTAATTAACTAAATAAAAAAAATGAAAGTATTAATTATTATGATTTATTGAACATACATATTATATAATTTATATAAATAATATTAATTATATTTCATATGTTATTTTAAGGTTTGATCCAAATTAAAGCGATCTAATAAAATTTAAAGTTAAATGGGTCTGAATAATCTCATTGAGTATAAGATTTTATTTTTATGCTTAAATATCTTTAGGATTGTATTCCTTATTTATAATGGACAAATAAGAAATAAGAGTAGTTCATAAAAAACGTGGTGGTTATGGTCCCCAATTGACATAAATAATTATTTTTCTTCTTTGATATCTAATCATCAAAGAAAATGATAAATACGTCATTTTCTACATAAAAAATAATTCACATCAATTTGAAAGATTAAATACTAACTCTAAAAAATCATAATCATTGAATATGAATTCAAATACGCTTTCGCATTTAGAATTCCTCTTCTTAATAATTAAACATGAAGATTTAAAACTTTAATAAAGAATTAATTTTTAACAAGCAATATTAAAGTCCCTTCATATTGAATTATTGAGAAATTAGTTTATTTATTGATTGATTGACTAACGATTTGATAATTGTGAATATTACTTTCAAGAAATTATCGGATTAAAATTGATTTCTTGCACCATTATATTTTATGTGTTTCACAACCCACCATCATCAATTTAATTTATCGTTTTTCATAATAAATTATTTTTATGGCATTCGGTTTGTTTTGGTTCGGTGGGTATATTGTATATATTGATTATCTCTTATATGGATATAGTGATCAATTGATTAAATTAATATATATTATTTTAATCGGATTTCAATTATTGAATTGATCTTTTACTAGTTTTCGATTTTTGTGTATATATGTTTTTGTTTTAAGGTAATGGTGAACTATATATATTGTTGATAAATATGAATTTTACACATGATTATTAACGTAATTATACAATTCATATTTATATATGTATCTTCCGGATTATGAGTTTTGATTTACATGTATATAAATATGCTTTGTTTTAAAACCTATGACATTGTTTTAGTGAATATATATAGGGTAAATGACTCAAGTAGTCACTAAACTTTTGAATTTATTATATTTTGATCATTAATCAAAATTTTATTTCAGACTAGTCACTGTACTTTTGACAATGTTTCACAGATAGTCACCAAGTTAAATCAGGAGCTGAATCGGTGCATATGGCATTTGAGTCAGCATAAGATGTCATGTAAGCAAAAAAATATCATATCAGACTGCCACATCAGCAAAAGTTTAGTAACCATATTGAAAAATTTAAAAGTTCAATGATCATATTGAAAAAATACTAAAATTTAGTGATTTTTGAGGTCATTTATATTTTTTAACTTTTCATTATTTTAGTTTTTTTTTTTATTTCAAAATATTCTTTTAATTTTTCACTAATATATTTTTAGTTTTGTTATTTTTTATCATATTTTTTTTAATTCTTTTAAGTGAAAATATTTTTTTAATTTAAATTTTATTTAATTTTTATAAATTCAAACAATAAATTTTTTCTAATAATTTTAAATAAAATATTTTATTATTATTATTATTATTATTATTATTATTATTATTATTATGAAATCTAAAACAAAATAAAAAATTTTATTCTATGACTTTCTTATCATTTTGAATGAAAAATTATACATTATACACTAATCATATTTAATAATATGAAATTTAGAGGTCTGTGAGACTTAATTGAGTATAAAAATTCGATGAATGACGTGATGCTAATATGAAGGTTACGAGTTACATTACACTATGAGCTGAAATACTATCTCTTATAAAATGATACAATTAAATTTCAAAAAATAATTTTCTCATTTAAATATAGTTACATGATTACCAATAATATGTAAGAATAAAATTAACAAGAAAATTCAAATGATAAGAAAGTCAAAAATTAAATTTTATTTATTTTATTTTTTATTTTATTTTAACTTTTATAACAACAACAATAATAATAGTAATAATAATAAAATATTTCATTTAAAATTAAATAACAAATATATTTTAGTCAAAAAATTAAAATAATAAGAAAATTCAAATGGTTTGATAGTTCATCATCAAATTGAAATACTATTATACCCAGGTTTATGACCTATTTTTTTTTAAAAGAAGGTATAGCCATATTAAATAAATTATGGCTAATTTATTTATTATTTGGTGTTTAGCTATTAGTTAGAGGGTTAACATTAGACGTTGAATATTAGTAAAAATAATTAAAAATATTTTGATAAAAAATAATTAATTAGAAAAATATTTTCACTTAAAAAAATTAAAGAATAATTTGATAAATTCAAATTCAAATGAATTTATAAGTTGAGGGACATGTTTTATTAGTCTTTTAAAAAAATTATTAATTTATTTTAAAATAAATAAATATTATTTTAAATTAAATTAAATTTATCATATTATTGATGAACAAATAAATTAAATTGAATTTAATTAAACAAATAAATTTTTTGACGAATCGAGATGAGTTTAAATTGAATACAGATAATAATATAATATGTATCTCGAATATGAGTCAATTATATATATATATATATATATATATATATATATATATATATATATATATATATATATATATATAT
>CANXYC011209309.1:0-30338 GCA_948193065.1 Aleurites moluccanus
CCTAATGGGCAAGAGCCCATTAATTGGTTTAACCCTAGTGTAAGCCTATATATATGCTAGCTGGGGACAACATGCTAGGTATTCCAAACTAGATACCTAGGGTGTAATGCTTCAAGCAATCGCATATTGCTTGACCTAAAACTCTAACAGTCTTTTATAGCCTAAAATGCTTGCACACACAATTTTGACTATGACTTTCCATTCCAACATGGCCAAAATTTGTTCACCTTTCAGGGATATATTTGATCAGGTTGACCAAAACATGCCTCATGCTATCAACATGATCCCTGCTGAACAGGAAGCTATTGAACGGTTTTGTGTACATTATAATTGGCCTGTCTTTTGTAGTTTCTCAATATGCACGTCACTTTCCCATTTGTCAATATGCACGTCACTTTCCCATTATTTGAATTTACCAATTAATTATATTTTCTCATTTATAGCTTGAGGCGATGGGATTTGATAGAGCCCTTGTCATCGAGGCATTTTTGGCTTGTGATCGCGATGAGGAATTGGCAGCTAATTACCTATTGGAAAATGCTGGAGATTTTGAAAATTGAGATGAGAATCTTACCCAGTTGGATTCATGGTTTTTTTCTTTACTTTTTCTCTCTAAATTATTTTATTGGTGGATCAATGCCTGCCAGCAATTTAGTGAGTATTTGTGAGTATTTGGATTACATTGCAAACCCTGATCACAATTCCCAAAAGTAATTTTTAGAATGTGTTGTGGCTTGCAATTTGATACAGTTGTTCACACAAAACTCGCTCGGTTTCGCAGCATATAGCTGACTCGCTCGGTTTCGCAGCATATAGCTGCACACGCATGCAAGTATTAACACATTAAGTAGTGATGCAGTTGAATCATGACAATCTAAGCGAAATGTCTTGCATCCTGACTTCTTTGTGTATGACAAAACAAATATGGAGTTGAATATTTGAATGGAGATTATAAAAATCTATGTTTATGGTGAAGGAATTGATACATTGGTTGGGAATGCATTGCAATTTGCTCACATTATAGTTCAGCTTTGCAGTTGCACAAGCTTCTGTTGCTGCAACACTTCACTACCTAACTTGGTAAAAAAGTACATGTCATGATCGACAATTGCTAATCCACCATTACTGTGTTTACCAAGATAACTACCTCCGGACGCAATGTAAGCCTGGCCTCTTACCACTACTTTTTAAGGACTCGATTATTTTAGCAATTGTAGATAGTTGTTGGCGGATATAAGGATCCATTGTTGGAGGATGGTGAAACGAAAAAATCTCAGGTTTTTTCTAGTGAATTTAGGATTATAAATTATTAATAGTGATTAGATATTATTAAGTAATAATTATTCGTGAGATTAATATAATAATTAACTATTTAAATTATAGGTTTATATTGTAATTAATACGCAGATGTGTTAGATCTAATTCATAATTTTACATAGTAAATTAAATTTACCTAAGAATTTTTCGTGGTAGAATGTTGTTAAAATTAAAATTTTTAAAATGAAATATATTGAAAATTAAAGATTTTATTGTTTGGTTGATGGGATATTTTTATAAATTAAATGTTTGTATTTATTAACTATTTTAATTTTCAAAATAAAAATAATTATTTATAAATAAATTTATAAAAATTCTATGCTTTTAAAATTAAAAATAATAAAAAAATTATTATAACAATTTTTTTTTTCTGTTGAATAGCCAAGTTATTTTTTTGTTGGATGTGATAAAAAGATACAAGTAACAATAACATAAATTATGAGATATTAATGGAAATAGACTCACAATTATTTTAGAAAAATTATTAAATAAAATAAAAATATATCTTTTTTATTTATATAATTCATTTTAATTACATATAAAATTTAATTAATCACATATGAAACCTATTATATATTTCACTTTAATCATAAATGAGACTTACTATAATATGAGTAGAAGTAATGTATTTTTGTCATAATTAATAATTTTTCATTATTTTATACTTTTAATTTTTTTTTTTTTTTTATAAACTTTTATTGGATAGATATAGTAAGAATTGTTTTAAATATTTAACTTCAAGATAAATATTTAATTATTGAATTATTAATAAACATATTTAATAGTTAAATAATATATATATATATTAAATAAAAAAAAAGTGATTTTGTTAATATATTAGTAATTAATTTGCAAAATATACTATATGAAAATTTAAATAACGAGTTATTACTACTTAAGTAATGTTTTCTAGTCACGTGTCGGAATCTAGCTCGCTCTCTCGCTGCCTGCTTTCTGTCTGGATTCAGCTTCAGCGTCACCGTTTCTCCCTCCGACTCGATTCTTAGAGAGACTTTTTCTAGGGTTTATTCTCTTTCTACAAACCTCGCCGATATGAAGCTCACTGTTAAAACTCTCAAAGGCCGCCATTTCGAAATTAGGGTTCAGCCCACCGATACGGTGGGTAGCTCTTTTCTATATTTATATATATTTAGTATTAATACGGAACTCAATAACTCCCGTTTTTAGAAGCCCTATAAATAGCAATAGACAGCTGATTTGATATAGATAAAACAATTATTGGATATTGTTTCGTTGAGGCTTTATTGCCAGATTTTTATGAGTAATTTGAATTGTTATAATAATGATTTGAAAAGTGGGGTTTATTGGTGACTATTTGGAACCTTTTTGCTAAAGATAATGGCAGTGAAGAAGAATATTGAAGATGTGCAAGGAAAGGACAATTACCCTTGTGGGCAGCAACTATTGATTCACAATGGTAAAGTATTGAAAGATGAAACTACATTAGCTGAGAATAAAGTCACTGAAGATGGTTTTCTTGTTGTAATGCTTAGCAAGGTATTTCTTCTCTACTTTTTTCAATGCTAGTATGTTAAGAGCACTGTTTGGAAAATAATGGTTGTAAAAATAAAATATTCGATTAGCTTTTTTTTTTTTTTTTTTTTTTTTGGGCGTTTGTTTTTGAAACTAATTGTCTGAGCATAAAGCATATGAAGAAAGTAAAAAAGGGGTAGAATTTTAAATTTGCTTTTGCATATTTAATGATTTAGCAGTCATCATTTATATCAATTAAATCTTATATAAACTAGATAATATATTGAATCTGATTTTCTTTGTTTGTTCGTCCAGATGCCAATCTCATGAACTTGATTCTGCATAATTCAATAAAATTAGATAATTCATAGTCTTCCATTATTGGGCTTTAGTTCAAAAACTGTGAGCTAGCATTAACTCCCAGAAACTTGTATGCTACATGCTTTTAGGGGCTTTTCTTAGTGATGTATTATAGTGTGTGAGAGGTGTATTCCCTTTGGTGCTTTAAATGTCTTAAATTGGCCCAAATTGACTGTGATGCTTTTCTGTGGTCTATCAAATTGGCTTGTTTCCATCAATGGCATCTCTGGAAGCAACAAGCATGCACATCATTCGCTATATTGTGGACTGGACATTATGACGTTTCGTAGAAGCTGGATTTGAGCTTTGTATGAGAGAGTTGTAATACTAAAGGGGAAAGTAAAGCATTGCCACAAGACAGGACACAAGTAAGGGGGGCTAAAGCATAAAATTTAGGATCAATGAGTAGTGTTAGCTTGTAAAAAGAAGATATCATACACATGCCAGTAAGGCATGCAGTGGTATAATTCATAGAGGTCAAATAAAATTGAGTAGCAATTGGCACTCATCCTTGTAAAAAGAAATTGAAAACATCCATTTGATCAGGTACTGGAAAAGTGTAATTTTATATTAATCAAAAGAGATCAGGACTGGTATATTCATGTCTCGCCCCAATTATAATGATTGTTGTTATTATTAATGAATTGTTATTTGTTCCTTTTGTAACCTAAACATCATCATTTTTATTTTAATTTGTTGTGGGATATAGTGGTGTTATGCTTTTCGATCTTTTAAAGGCGTCTCTTTGAATTTAGGATCCTCATGAGCAACTCAAGTTGAGTATTATAATATTTAGATTTGGCTCGACTTGTTATTCGAGCCTCGAACTCAAGCTCAGCTCAACTAAAACCTAATCGAATTCGAGTATTTTACAAATCGAACTTGAGTAACTTGACTCATTTTAGGTCTTTATAGGAGGATCCTTATTCACCCTGGTTTCTCTCATCTTTCTTTCTGAATAAGGTTTTTCTCTTATATAATAAACACGCAGACAGACAAATACAGACACATATTTATATAAATTTATAAGTGTTCTTCCCATCTCTCCCATTAGTACATAATTGTCGCTCCAACACTTTTTCTCATTATTCAGTAGCTACCATAAAATGATTTAAGTGCATTTTTGTACTTGGGCCCGAAAGGCAATTGGTGTGGTCCTGTCTGTTAATAATGGTGGTAACTTTTTTTATTATATTATTATTACTTTGTGAATATAAACCTATAAAGACATATTCTTTTCAGGGTCTGGTTTCTCTATGGGAACTTGATTTTCAATACGTCTTTCAATTTCTGTACCCTTACCATATTTTTCAAATTATTATCTATTTTTACAGAGTAAAACTTCAGGCTCAGTTGGGACCTCGTCTACCCAGGTAAATCTTGGTTTATTTGTTGTTGGACAATATCTCTTTCTCTCTCAATAAACTGTTTTCCATTTGTCTATGACAGCCTGCTCAAGCAACTCCACCTACGACTGCACCAACATCAAATTCGACTCCTGCAGTTGAAGTTCAGGCACCGTGAGTTCATATTGACAACTGTTTCTTTAAATTTTGGCATCAGCTTGATCTGTGTCTACATTGTCACATCTGTTATTGCAGGACCTCAAAGAGCACAACATCGGCTTCTGAAACAGCAAGAGCTACGTAAGAGCCCTATCTTGTTATGAGATAATATGACCAAATATCATAGAAAATATGCTATATTGAAAATCTTGTCTCTGGTGCTAGGAATCTTCTGTCTGTTTTCCTTTGTGGGCACCAGTATTATTGGAAGATGGTTAGAGTGAAGTTTCAAGCCCACTTTCAATATGAAGTTCCTTCTTATTTTAGGTCAATTGGGGGATATTTGTGTTATATTTAATAATAATCTTGTTGTTTTTATGTGGTAGCGTTTTTCATGGAGCAATAACCTAGGCAGGTTTAAAACATTTAGACTGCAGTCCTTTTTGTTCGTGTACTGTTCCTACTCAAACTCAAGCCTGCAGTAGAAACTTAATGAAGTTTGGTAAATTACATGAGAAGTGTATTTTGAGGGTGAGCCATGGAGCAATCAATCACCTTCTTCAAAATACAATAATGTTGTCCTTGTCTTTAACGAGTGTGAATCAGTCTTGTCTTGTGAAGCCCAGAAACAAGAACTATAAAACATGGTTCTGATGGCCCCTGTAATGTGTTCATCTTTCACATGTTAATTCAGGGACCGTTTGATGCCCAAAGCATGTCTTCTAGTCTAACCCATACTGAGTTGAGTGTCAGATGCATAGGTAAGGCTGTTCCCTTTTGATTGGAAAGTTGTGTTTAAGTCGTGGAAACAACCTCTTTGCAGAAAAGCATGGGACCGTATGATAGATGACTCTTCCTGATCATTGCTTTTGCATTGGGGATGTCCTTCGCATGAGAAGCACCTTTGCTTTAAAAACAAAGGATCTCAATTTAATTAATTGATTTGTTTGTATAAATTGGTGATATCAAGCATGAAAAAATAAGAATCACCCTTTAAAGGATCAATCCCTATACTAAAAAAGGTATTTAAGAAAGTACATGCACTTTGATTTATTTGAGACAGTAAAGTTCTCCTTCAAAAATAGAATTGAACTCCTAAATATAATTATAATTTATTAATCCAGTTACAAAATCAAATAGATTGGATTATATTAATGAAGATTAATTGAATTTAACTTCAAGTTTGTTCCTAACATGGTTATCAAAATCGGACCGAATCCGCCGGTTAAATTGGAAAAACTGGGAACTGATTTAAGGACGGCTGGTCAGCTCCCTTTTACCCGTCTCTAAAGAATCGGATAAAAAACTAGTGAACCGGACTTGTTTTTTCGGTTCGGGCGGGTCAATTTTTTTTTGTAATTTTTTTTTAAATTTTTTATCAAAACAACGTCGTTTTTGTTAATTCAAAACGACACCGTTTTGAATTAAAAAAAAAAAATTAAAAGAATTTCAGTAGTTTCATTTCAATTTTACCCAATGTCAAAACCTACCTAACGCCAAAATCATGACCCTATTACATGTTACCCTATTGTGTGAGTAGATGTTTGAGCAAGTGAATGTCAATAGTTTACTATATATATAACTTTTGACTTAATTTGATTGGATTGACACCATAAGAAATATGATCTTATATAGATTCTTGATTTTGTCATAATTGTATTATATTTATTTTCATCATCTATATAATAAATGTCAAATTATATATACATATATATGTATATCGGTTTTTTTTCGGTTTAACCGGTTCGATCCCGGTCAGACTTTTGATCCTCTGTCTTCACCGGTTCTTTAACAGGTTCGGTTCTGAAAACATTGGTTTCTAATAAGGTGGATCAGAATCTTGAAAATAGAATTCTGAAAATGTGGATACCTAGGAGGGGATGTTGGTATTGGTCTTATAATCTAGCGATGTGGATTTTTTTTTTTGGGCTAGTGCATGATTCTGGTTTTTTGTCAAGTTGCATAGTATTGCTTGCAAGTACGTAATTCGGATTATTATCTGTGTGCGCATCAGTTGGTTCCAGTTTTGTGCAAGTGTCTGGCCTCTATTTTTAAAGTAGGAGCTGGAAAGGATTCTTTACTTTTGGATCCAGTGAGGTTAAAAGTCATTTTTAGTTATCTAGAATTGTTGTGGAATTTCACATGGACGTGATTCAACTCTGAATGTAAGAGCATGTGATTCAACACTGATTGTAAGAGCATGTGATTCAACACTGATTGTAAGAGCTATTAGTTATAGTATCCAGGTCCATGTTCGTGCATGTGATGTAGCTGATTTTGGATCTGCATTGTATGGGATTTCCTTCATGCTTAGTAAAAGATAGCAGCCAGATTGATAACCTTGTGCTTGCCAGTACTCACTTCCTCTCAACTCTTCAATAATAATTGAATGGCTGTTCTCCTAATATAGTGAGTATCATATCCTCTATTATGGAAGGATCTATGTTCTTTCTCTCTCTTTTTCTGTCTTTTTTTTTTCCTTGCTGTTGAAGCCTAAAATCTGCCCATGCAATTTTTTACATTGGAAATGTATGATCCACATTGATTGTGCTTTTTATTTGCTTTCTTTGGATTCCAGTGAGCCAGCAATGCGAAATATTACTGATGGTGATATTGTATAAGATTATATTCTTTAATTCCTTTTTTACTTAGAATAAGATAATTACAAGTAATGTAATGGGCTGATATAGGTGCCTTATCTTTGTTGCAGTGCCCAAACTAATTCCTATGATCAAGCTGCTTCAAATTTAGTTGCTGGTGGTAATCTTGAGCAGACTATTCAACAAATAATGGATATAGGGGGTGGCAATTGGGATAAAGAAACAGTTACTTGTGCCCTTCGAGCTGCCTATAATAATCCAGAGCGAGCAGTGGATTACTTGTACTCTGTATGTCCAAACTTGATAATATATTTTGCTGCAATATTTGTTTAGATTAGCTACATATGTTGTTTGTTCTTCAGGGTATTCCAGAAACAACGGAAGTTGCTGTTCCAGTGGCTCGTTTCCCTGCAGGTCAGACAACTGAAACAGGTGCACTTGATGCTATTCCTGCATCTGGAGCACCTAATGCATCTCCCTTGAATATGTTTCCTCAGGTACTACTTCAGATTTTGGAGGACTTTGATCATGTATTGTGCATATTCTTCTTCGTGTTTCAATTATGTGAAACTTCCTCAGGAGACACTTTCTGCTGGTGGTGGAGGTGGCGGAGGACTTGGAACCCTTTATTTCCTCAGAAACAATCAACAGGTATGGTTCATTCATCGTTGTTGTTTTAAAAACCAAAAGGCTTAAATCTTCTTAAGTTTTGTTTCTTATTAGTATTTTCCTAATGATTCATGCATATGGACTTTGGTCTTGTCAACAATTCTATGTCCGTCAAAGTGATAGCATGGCTGCATAGTTGGATTTTAAATAACGAAATCAGAAACAGGAGCAAAAATGATAACAATGTCACAAAATTGATTGAATTGGATTGAATCATTTTTCCAACGAAGCCATGAATTTATAAAGCCCCAAAATCACTCAAATCGACAATAAATAAGAATTCAATAGAATATAAGTTAAAAAATAAATTTAATAAGTTATGCAGGATGAGTTCAATAAATTATCCAATTCTTTAATTAATAATTGGACGAATTATGAAAAATGACTTTTGCTCGTGTTTCATCTACTGTTTCCTGATAATTGGTGAATCACCCATATTGAAATGGAAAATAACATAATGGTGGGCTAAAATTCCATAAACAGCCAAAACATTATGAAACATCTGTTATTTAAAACCATGGTGAATGGGTAATGTCTAAAGATAATGCAATGGTAAATATTGTAGAGGGGCATGAGTAGAGGTAGGAAGAATAGGTTTTGCTTAGGTAAATATTGTGGTGGATAGATTACTGAGTTACAGATTTTTTTGAGTTGCATGCTAGATTTCATTTAATGCCAATTGCTTGAGATTTTATGATGGTGCTCCTTCAATTTACGCTTCTAATGCATATTGAATTTGTATGACATTACATCTTTTTTTTTTTTTGTCCATGTAGTTCCAAACTTTGCGTTCAATGGTTCAGGCAAATCCACAAATTTTACAGGTCTATATCTTTTTCTCATTTTGATTTTTCTAGCAGGAAATTTATTATCTGAGAGTTCAATCTACTGCTTTTGTCTTATAGCCCATGCTTCAGGAGCTTGGAAAGCAAAACCCCCATCTGTTAAGAATGATTCAAGAACATCATGCAGAATTTCTTCAGTTAATAAATGAACCTCTTGAAGGTTCTGAAGGGTGAGTACTTTAAAAAATATTTTTTTATGAGATTTCTTCAGTCTTCTAGTATATTGGGAAATCTATATCTAGTAGATGCTGTTTCATTATTGTCACCAAATGTTGCGACCACTATCTGATGCACTGAACTGAAGGGCTGTCTTTTATAGTCTAAAATACTCACACAGACTTTTGACTATGACATTCAGTTCAACATTGCATAATTTTGTTTTTCTTTCAGAGATATATTTGATCAGGTTGACCAAGACATGCCTCATGCTATCAATGTGACCCCAGCTGAACAGGAGGCTATTGAACGGGTATGTGCACATTATTATTGGCCTTATTTTCTTACTATAGATATCACTTTTCCCATTTTCTGAATTTACTAATTAGTTTATATTTTCCCCTTTATAGCTTGAGGCAATGGGTTTTGACAGAACCCTTGTCATCGAGGCGTTTTTGGCTTGTGATCGCAACGAGGAATTGGCAGCTAATTACCTATTGGAAAATGCTGGAGATTTTGAGGATTGAGCTGAGAACCTTACCCAGTTGGCTTTATAGTTTTTCTTCTTTTCATTTATTTTTCTCTTTAAATTATTTTATAGATGGATCAGTCTTTGTCAGCATCTTGGTTAGTGTTTGGAGTACATTGCAAACCATTCCTAAATGTAATTTTGAGAATGTGTTATGGCATGCTGTGTGATATCGGTGTTGACACAAAATGTCTCGCTCTCTGCATATACCTGCACATGCATGCTATTAGAGCATTAAGTCAGGTTGCAGTTGAATCATGACAATTTAAACAAAATGGTCTGCATTTTGGCATTCTTGGTTCTGACCAAACTAATATTTGAATGGAGATTATTACAATCTTATGTTTATGCTGAAGGAATTGATACATTGGCTGGGAATGCATGGCAATTTACAGACTGCATGCGCGAGCTTCTGTTACTGTCACAGCCTGAACCTTATAAGAAGTTGCATGATAATTGATATGATTGACAATTGCTAATCCACCATCACATCGTTTGCAAGGATACCTTCTTACAGGCTTGTTAGCTTGGCTGCTTACACTATCTTTTCTATATTTTATTTGTCAAAGTTGGATTTTTATTCAAAATTCTATGGTGAGCAATGTAGAAAATTTTCATTCAAAATAAACATAGTAAAAATAATTGAAATGCTGAGATCTCTAAATGATAAAGTCTCTAACTAGTAATCAGAGATATCAAAATCTAATCGTTGATCGTCCACTAGTAATTGGTGAACCAAGTATATCGAAAGTTGGCTTATGTACGATCTGGTTAATTCGTTGTTGGATATATTTTTTAAATGTAACTGTTTATATTAATTAGTTAACTTATTAATGAGCTAAATGCAATTTATGTTGACAAATTTGAATTTATATATGAAGTATAATATTTGTAATATTTAGAAGAATTATTATGAAACAAACTAATTTTCAATTTATAATTAGAGATAAAGTGCGAGTGAAATCAATTAAGGATAAGAAACAAAAATAAAAATTAATATGGTTTTAACATTTGAAGTGAAGATGTACTGAGGTTCAATTAGAAAAATTAAATATATTATGATAGAAAAAGAAAAAAATAATAATAGACGTAACTTACATATTGAAAAAAAAATAAAATATAATATGGTTTAAGGGTTATAATTATTAAAAAATATCATTCAAAATCTTTTGTGAATAAAAAAAAATTATATAGTCGATATTAATTAATTTTAAAATTAAAATTAAGTTGAGTTGAGTAATAATTTTTAAAATTAATTAAATAAAATATAAAAAATTAAATTATAATTTCATAAGAATTTAATGATTAAAAAATGTAAAAATATAGAAAAAGAAATATTTATTTGTTAATAACACTTACTTCTAATAAATTTTTATAGAACATATATTTTATGTGTTTGGGTTCGGTTTGGTTAATCATTAACTATAAATGAAAAATAAGTTTTCTTCTTCCAACTACTTTTATCCAAAGTTAACTGCCGGTTCACCGGTTTTTAGTCCCATTCTTGGGGACCGGGTAGAAGAGGATTGATCAGCGCTGTTGGACCGATTCAATTAACTGGAACGGTCCGAGTTTAATAATCATGGTATCACCTCAACAAAACGTGTCCAAAATGTGATGTGTTAGCATCGGCACCAAATGTAACCTAAATTGCAATATTCTTCCATGAAGTTGTCATGGTGTTTGGAAATTTTTAAAGAATTAGCGATTATGGATAATAAAAATTATTAAATTAAAAAATATTTTTATCAAAAATATTTTTTGAAATAAATTAAGAAAGTATTTGAGAACATTTAAAAAATAAGTAATTATAAATAATATAAAATTATTAAATCTAAAAATATTTAGGTTTTAATATTTATAATAAATTTAATTGAAATTCAAAATTTATTATTTATTTTATTATCAAATATTTAAACAAATAATTTTGAGAAAAAAATTCAATCATTCACCTCAACGAGTTAGTTTTAAATATTAATTGAGGATCCAAACCGAAAACAGACGAGAAGAGGCCCAGACTCGAGAAAAAGGGACTATGTTCCTTAGTCAGAGTTCAAGATGATCTTTCAATTTCTTTAAGTAGTAATAACACATTTTATATCAGTTAACTCGAAAATCACATGATCTCAAGACTACCCATTAATCTCCAAACTCTCCGGAGCCTCAAACTGATAAAGGCTTGCTTGAATTCAGGCGACTTACAACGTGCACGCCACTTGTTCGATAAAATTCCTGAACCGGACCTGCGAACATGGACCATTTTAATTTCAGCTCATACTCAACATGGGTTCCCTAAGGAAGCCATAAAAATGTACACTATATTGCTGGCACGCAATATAAAGCCTGACAAATTAGTGTTACTATCAGTGGCTAAGGCCTGTGCTGCTTCTAGTGATCTTTTCAAGGCGAAGGAAATACATGAAGATGCAATTCGGTTTGGTTTTAATAAACATATTTTGTTGGGTAATGCATTGATTGATATGTATGGGAAATGTAAGTCTGTTGATGGAGCAAAACGGGCTTTTGATGATTTGGTGGTTAAAGATGTGGTTTCTTGGACTTCAATGGTTTCATGTTATGTCAACTGTGATAAGTCTACACAAAGTTTATTAGCTTTCAGGGAAATGGGGTTGAATGGAATGAGACCGAATTCATTGACAGTGTCATCAGTCTTACCTGCTTGTGCAAATTTGAAGGAACTGAAGTCTGGAAGAGAGATTCATGGGTTTGTTTTGAGAAATGCAATGGAAAGGAATGCTTTTGTTAGTAGTGCCCTTATGAACATGTATGCTAGTTGCTTGAGCGTTAAACAAGCTAGGCTGATATTTGATAACATGTCTTGGCGAGATGTCGTATCATGGAATGTAATGTTAACAGCACACTTCTTGAATAAAGAATGTGAGAAGGGTCTTGCTTTGTTTTATCAAATGAGAAAAGAAGGTATCAAGTTAAATCATGCTTCATGGAATGCTGTAATCGGTGGTTGCACACAGAACGGCCTAAATGAACGGGCACTGGATTTATTTGCTAAAATGCAAGATTCAGGATTCAAACCCAATCAAATCACGATTGTTAGTGTCTTACCTGCTTGTACAAGTTTGGAAAGCTTAAGGAATGGGAAAGAGATTCATGGTTATGTCTTTAGGCATTGGTTTACTGAGGACAAAATGATAACTACAGCTCTTGTTTTGTTGTATGCCAAGTGCGGTGACTTGGAATTCTCAAGAGAAGTCTTCAATTTGATGCCAAGAAAAGATGTAATTGCTTGGAACACAATGATTATCGCAAATTCTATGCATGGGAATGGAGAAGAATCGTTGAGGCTTTTCCATAAAATGTTACACTTAAGGGTTAAACCCAATTCTGTTACGTTTATAGGAGTTTTGTCTGGCTGTAGTCATTCTCAGCTAGTTGATGAAGGCCTTTTGATTTTTAATTCAATGAGTTCTCAATACTCAGTTGCACCTGATGGAGATCATTATTCATGCATGGTTGATGTACTGAGTCGTGCTGGTTGTCTAGAACAGGCATATGAATTCATCCAAAAAATGCCAATAGAACCAACTGCTGGTGCCTGGGGAGCATTACTTGGTGCTTGTAGAGTATATAAGAATGTTGAGTTAGGAAGAATAGCAGCAAATCGGCTGTTTGAGATTGAACCAGATAACCCTGGAAACTATGCGCTATTATCTAATATTTTAGCTACTGCCAAAATGTGGGCTGAAGCTTCTGAAACTAGAAAAATGATGAGAAATAAAGGAATTGCAAAGACACCTGGTCGTAGTTGGGTTCAGGCGAAAAACAGAGTATATTCTTTCGTTGTTGGAGATAAGAGTAATAAACAGAGCGATGAGATCTATAGATTTTTGTATGATATAGGTGAGAAGATGAGACTGATGGGATATCAGCCCAACACTGGTTTCGTTCTGCAGAATGTAAACCAAGAAGAAAGAGAAGAAACTCTTTGCAGCCACAGTGAAAGGTTGGCTGTTGCTTTTGGGATACTGAATTCAAGTGGAAGATCACCAATTCGAGTGTTCAAGAATTTGAGAATATGTGGGGATTGTCATAATGCCATCAAGTTAATAGCAAAAATTGTCAAAATGCAGATCATCGTCAGAGATTCCTTTAGGTTTCACCATTTCAAGGAAGGATATTGTTCTTGTCGTGATTTTTGGTAATTTCCCATGCTAATTTACTTTAAGTTAAATACTTGGATTGATACGTGATGGTTCAAGAATATGATTTATGAAGGCATAGATATCAGGTCTAGAACTGGTTATTTGCCGCATCATAAGCATTGATATTGATTTGGATGAGCATTATAGTAGCCATGAATAAAGGCACATGATAATCATCCAGAAATTCATTCAAAAGGTCAGTGTTGAGGTCAATTCTGGGATGACAAAGATTTATCAGTTTAAGGGGAAAAAAGAGCATTCATTTCATCTAGTTGCAACCACCCGAGATTGGTTGGAATGTACAATTATCTCACTAGCAATCAGAAGTTAGAGTTGACCACCATCCTCCATTTTGCTTCCAAATTACCATGTTATCGTGTAGATTTTTGGCTTCAAATAAAACATAGCATTAAGGTATAAGATATTTCAAGTGCATGTTTCATTCATTTGATGCTTGTAAAATGAAATTCAAATATAATTCTACATATATCTTGCTTTGCTTGCTTTAGCAACAATGATGTCGAGTAATCTCACAATGCGGTGAATCCCGTGGCAGGAGCCACTCTACTATGTGACCGACTAACACAAATTTTCATTACTCCAATTCATTAATGCAATATGACATGTTTTATGGTGTTGTAGACAGTTCTTGTAGAACAGAGTAGAGACTCTATCTGACAAGCAATTCAGAAAGTTGCCTTTATATCATATATATCATACACACACAAACGGTAACTTGAAAATCCAGCAATAATTCTCTACAGAAAAGACTTAGAACTCCCTGTCCGGGAACATAATAGGAGCAATTAGAGACCACAGATAGAGGGCTGCAGTTGCCCAGCCAGTAATTATTCGGACCCATACAGAGGCCCACCCCACATCGACTAATTTTCCACTCTCCCCAACTGAGGTGGACCACCCAGTCAAAAGCATTGCTGAATACATACTAGCCAGAGAGAAGATGATGTGGAAGAAGGCATAAGAATATGTGACGGGCTTAGCTTTCTCTTTCTCTTCATGATGCTCTTCTTCTGCCTTGTTTTCCAATGGTAGTAGAGGCTTGCCTGCAACACCAAGAAATTAAAGCTTCAGATCTCAATGGCAAATGTCATATATATTTCAGGGCACAGGATGGCTAACCTCATCAGCTAGTGGGAAAAATAAGAGCCAAGTCTCATGAAACACACAATGGTAAGTATCTGTTCCGTAACCAAACAAGTTAAGAAAACTGCTGCAGTTTAGTTTCCCCATCTTGATAGGAGATGTTGCAGATAGTGTAGGAAAATTTCAGGCAAAAGAGATTTTGTACAATCAGGTTTGTGAATGTATTTTCCAGAAATGAATTGCACATCCAGAGATATTGCAGATGATGTTTGGAAAATTTTAGGCAAAATAGATTTAGACATCTTTCCCAGGACAATACCTGCACGAGGTGAGCTTGGTGGGGAGAGAAGAGTTGTAGAGGACCCAGCACGTACAGCAGAATAGACAACTGATAGAACAGTCGTAAGCAGGCCAACAGTGAGGGTGCCACTGGAAACAGCCTTTGAATGCCTGTGAAGACCATTGCACTCATATTCCCTTGGTTCACTGGCAAGTCCACTGTAGCATAGATACATGCAGTACAAGGATATAACTGATGCTGGCAAAATGCTACCACTTACCTGTTTTGCACCAGAAAGAAGACCCATGAGATAGAAGATCACAAAAGTTCTTAAGCAAAGAACGAATGAAGGTAAAGCCAACATAGAAATCACAACAAAATTCCTCATGCCAAGACTGAAAAAAGGTATAGCTAAGGTATAGATTTGCATTTATATTCCCAAATGTAAATAGCATAGTGAAAAATTAATGCATTAACAACAACAAATTCAAATTTACCACATGCAAAAAGATAAGCTTGAGATATTCTACATCACTTAGTGGCTTATTTTATTGAGTTAGTACAGGTTATGCAACATAACTCTTGGTTTAAGAGTTGCTGTCTTAGGTTCAAAAATTAATTTAATTTAATAAATTATTTTATTTAGTTAGTAGTTCTGGCTGTTGAATTTTTTTTGAGTTTAAGAGTTTTTTATTAATTATAAGAGTTATATCTAATTAGTAAAAGCTGTTGAGTATTTAAGAGTTGTTTAATTATGGTATGTTGAGTTTTTCATGACTCTTGAAAAATAATAATATTAATTGTAATATTAATTATAATATTAGAATTTAAATTTTAAAGTTGCTCCCATAAATTTCTTTAGTGCATGTAAATTTCTTTCACATGTAAACTTATTAATAAATAATATTATTTAAGATAAAATGAAATATGAACTATTTTATCTAACTTTTAATACTCTCCATCCCAAAAAAAAATAGACTTAGTTTTATTTTATGTGTATATTAAAAAATTTAGTTACTTTCAGTTTATTATATTAATTTTGTCACTTTATTCCTAAAATACCCCTGTCTAAAATACTTCTATTACACACTTCCCAAAGTTTTTTTTTTTTAAATATTTCCAATAAATAAATCTTCACCATAATTGGTTGTCATAATATTGATCCTGCATTTAATAACCCACCATACAATAAATTTTCAACAATGAAGATCCATGGTTGCCTATTTTTAACCTAAATTTATAATTTCAACATAAAAAAAATAAAAAAAATATAATTATATATGTAATAATATTGATGTGAATTAGTTAAGGGCATATTTGATAATTACCTACTAAACTAATATCTAAAAAAATACAGTGGACTATAAATTGGGACGGATGAAAAAAGAAAATAGGATTATTTTTTGGGAACGGAGGGAGTATCATATTTCAATTATTAATGAAAAAACCTTAATGATAAGCAATATATATATCATCTTTAAGTAATTTAAACCAAGGCGTCCCAAAAAAAAATTCTAAACGAATCTCATTCCAAAATAGCGACCCAGAGAAGTATACCCCACGTCCCATATTTTTTCCTATGTGCGTCCCGCGTTCCCATACCATGTTTCACGAACCACGAACCTGGTAACCTTGGTTTTGCAATCAAGGGTTGCCTATTGCAGAGAACCATCACAGCCATCTTAGAGATTATCAGGTCCAGTACCATATTATTAATTGTAGAAGCCATTAATGTACATCACTAACTGTACTGACATTACAACTTATAAGAACTGTGCTTTTACCTATATTTTTTTTTGCAAATAGTTCATTAATTCATACCTCTTTCAGTATCTGCTTCTACAGAACATGTGGAAGGGGATGTCTTTGTGTAAAAACAAAAAGTCAAACTACAGCCTAGAGAAGAAAGTGTCATAGGACCACTAGTGTAATAGATCTAGCCATGCTGTGCTTCTGGATACACTTATTTTGACTCTAGGTTTTGTCAGTCTCTCTCAATCAAGTTCAATCTACCTGATGTAGAAAGAATTATAGGAAAAACCAGAAGTGTTTAGGCATAAACAAGTGTAATCCTTAAGAACTGTTTAAAAGAATGCTGAATGAACTTTTCTCTTTTCTGGAAATTTTCCTATTTTCCAATAGAAAAATTGACATGCACCAATCTTGCAGACATTAGACCTCAACTAATCAAATCAAAGCACAAAACAACATTCAGATACAATGTCAAG
The DNA here is from genome assembly GCA_948193065.1 of Aleurites moluccanus. Classification (NCBI taxonomy): domain Eukaryota; kingdom Viridiplantae; phylum Streptophyta; class Magnoliopsida; order Malpighiales; family Euphorbiaceae; genus Aleurites; species Aleurites moluccanus. The sequence goes on from CANXYC011209309.1 coordinate 17,269, forward strand.
GTGGTACGATGTGTATCTTACAATACACTTCCTTTGTTTCATGCACTCGTGAAAATCATGCAAAATGATTGACAGTCATAGTATGAGATATAATGAAATACAAATGTATAAACTTACAGCAGGGTGCAGTGTGACAATAGCAAAAACAAACACGGAAATCAGGGTCATAATGATAAAGAAGGTGTTTAACCCACAGTCCTGTCCAGATGGTGTAAACCAGTGGAAGAGAAATCCCGAGAAGACAAATGTTGCCACATAACAAACGAGTGAAACGACAAATAGAGCAACATACCTGTATTATAAAATTGACATAAGGGTTAAATATCATTGAACAATGAAAAAAATGCAATAGTAAAATGGAGGTTATCAAGGCAAGTCAAAGGTAAACTAACCAGAACTGTTCATCATATCCAACCCATTTGTCATTCCATCCATGAACAAAATCCAGCAAAAGCACAACTTGAACAAGAAGAAACAGTCCTGAGCCAAATTTGGATATTGACTCTGCATTTACAAACTTTAACAGTTAGCCTTGAGCAAAGAATTTGAGAATGGCATCAAAGAAAAAAGCAGATAGGACAACCAAAAGCATAAAATCAAAATACAATCATCAAAGCTAATGGAATAAAGACGGCAAAACTAAATACCGTAGAAGCTGACAATCTCATTCGGAAGGAAAAACATAAAGATAACCAAAATGCACCAACAAATAACTTTCATCATCCATCCACCATGATGCAAACTGTCACGAGGATCCTTCTGATTCTTTACACCGACCATAAGAATAGAAAGAATTGTGAAGAACAGAAAATTCCCCAAGCTAACACGGAGCACAGCATCTGTTTCAAACCACTCTCTGTCAGGTGTCTTATGGAAGTGATTGATCCCTGCCGTAACACCATATGAAAATTAGGATTAACACTTTAACTTCATCCAACTCCTATTTTCATAATCAATCAATCAGATTAAAGCAGTAAAATTTAACAAAAATTTCAAAAATCATCAACATCTAAAACAAACCCATTTTAAAAAGACTTACAAGGGAGCTTCTCCATAAGAGGAGCAGCGACCTCACGGAGAATCCATGAAACTATCAGAGAGAGAGCAAAGAGTCCACAGTAGGCAATCCTGGCAGAACGCCTGCTTATCCCTGACACCACAGTGCGGCAAGCGTCACAGGCGCAAGCAGCACAGCAAGAAGCAAGGCAAGAAGCTGCCCACATCTTGTTCTTGGACAATCAAGCAATCGAATTTCAAATCTAACAACAAAAAAATCATCATCATATAATTACAGAACTAAAAATTAAAACCCTAACAGATCCTACAACGTTGTTAATCAAAGGAATGATAATTGAAACCTAATTGAAAGAATTAGATAATAAAAGAAGAAAGTAGATTGCGCATACCTTTGAGAATTGGAGAGAATAAAATGTTTGATCACAAAACTAAACAAACAAATTTGAAGAATAGGAATTTGCGTTTTGAGTCAAGAAAGACTCCTACTTTTGTCCTCTGCGATGCTGATCTATGTTTGTCCTTTTTACTCTTTCATATCGACCGTTGATTTTCTATGTGGAGCCCGTTCTAAGTGTGATTAGGATTAGGCGAATAAAGATTTTTTTTTTTAATATATTTGGATATGAAAAAGAAAATTTACATCAATCAAAGTAAAAATTTGATGGAAAAAACACTGTTTTTATTTATTTATTTATAATTGCTCTAATTATTCATAAACTTGGCGTTTTATTGTTGTAAATGAAAATAATAAAAAAAGCTCCCACATTGAATTTTACTGCTTTAAATATTATATTATGACCTGCCCTTTACTTTTATATTTTGCATTTTTAAAAAATATTTTTGTTAATATATATAATGAATTATAACTAAAATATTACATTAATATTTTTTCTTTTCAAAAGCGTAAATATAATTATGAAATCATAAAAATGAGGCAGATTATCTCTTTCTTGTTATCTCCCTAACACATTTTCTTTTTTTTTTTTTTTTTAAATATATTTAAATATTTAAATTTTTATAAAATTTTTATTTTAAATTTAAAAATTATAAATAAATAATCAATAAAATTCTTATAAATTATACTTTATTTTGATGTGTTAAAACTTAAAAAATAATTATTTTTCAATTTATCATAAATTATTTAGATATATATTTAATTTTTAAAAAATTTTAAAAATTATTATTTAGTTACCAAATTATAAAAATTATTATTCCCATATATAATTTCACCAAATATAAATTTAATTAAAATTATATATATATATACACCCTAATCCAAATTAATTTTTAATTTAATTAATTATATTTTTTTATTCATTTATTAGTAATTTAATTATTTTTAAAATATTTATAATATATTTTATTCAAATAATTTTATTAAATAAAATTTCAATTTGAAATAACTAAATCTAAAATTTTTCACTATTTATATAGTTAAAAGAATAAAATAATTAAAGGCAATTTATATTAAAATTTATGTTAACTAGTTTTAAGTAATATTTTATTTTTTTATTTAATGTATATTTTTTAAAAATATTTTAATATATAATAAAATTATTAAAAATATTTTTTATTTAATTTATATTTTCTAAAAATATTTTAAAATATAATAAAAATTATTTTAAAAAATTTTAATACGAGAAATAATTATAAATTTATCATATTTCATATTTACATAACTATTTTAACACAAATCTTAATATTAACTATCTTTAATTATTTATTTTCTTAACTATATAAACAGTGAAAAATTTTAAATTTAATTACTTCAAATTAAATTTTTATTTAATAAAATTATTCGAATAAAATATATTTTAAAGATAAATAAATTATTAATAAGTGAGTAAGAAAATAAAATTAATTAAGTTAATAATTAATTTGGATTAGGGTGTATATATATAATTAATTAAGTTTATATTTGGTGAATTATATGTGGGAATAATATTTTTACAATTTAGTAATTAAATAATAATTCTTAAAAATTTTTGAAAATTAAATTTATATCTAAATAATATAGGATAAATTGAAAAGTAATTATTTTTTAAGTTTTAAAATGTCAAAATGAAGTGCATTTTACAAAAATTCTATTAATTATTTATTTATAATTTTAAACCTAAAATGAATATTTTATGAATTTTAAATATTTAAATATATTTATAAAAAAATAATATAAAGAGAAAATGTGTTATGAAGGTAACAGGGAGAGGAGCATTATGTCCCATTTTTATGAGTTTGGGATTATATTTGCGCCTTTAAAAAAAAAAGTGCAAATGTGATATTTTTACTATAATCCAGTGGCTTATTTGCACATTTTTCCTAATATGTATAATTATTAATATTTATGTTATACAATGCCAAATATTTATATAATATTAATTTTTAATAATTTATCATTATTAAATAATAATGATTTATGTAAATTTTTTTTATCAAGTTGGAGTTTTTGCACATTTTTTTTATTAGTTTTTTTTTATCAAACTAAAAAATATGGGTTTTTGGGTGTAGAACATAAATTTTTTTAGGAAAGAAGATTAAATTTGCTAGCTAAGAAATGATTTTTCTTATAGCTCAAGAAAGAGAAGCGAGTAAATGATATTTGAGAAATCTCAAAATTGCAACTGTTGCAGTCTTTAAAAAGAGAAAGAGAAACGAAGAGATCTAAAAAAACATATGAAGCATTTTCCAAAGACAACTCCATTTTTATTAGAGCTTGATTAAGATAGTCAGATTGAATCTCTTTTTAGGAGTGTTTAAATTAAGAATGATAAATTTTCAGTTTGCAAGATGAGCACACAACCTAAGAGATCTCCTATGCTTAAATTTTAATTTTTTACTTGAATGAACCTAAAGGAATTCTCCTCCTAGTTTTAGATAATTTTTGTATGAAAGGAGGTGAGAAGGCTTAAAGTTAGTTAACTTGCTTGGTTGATAATCTTTTCTTTTATATTGGTTTGTTTTTAACTGTTGGATGAGATTGGGTGGACAAGTGGCAGCAACGTAAGAGTGAGAAGGTGATGTTTGATGTTTGAACTAATGATAAACGTCATTCTCTGTGTTATCCCCCTAACGCCATGTAGTATGTTGAGTGTTATAATTAGGTAAGGGGTGACACCCTTAGCTTGTTATGCTCGTATCCTTATTTTGACGCAATTCATCATTTTATTTGTAAGTAAAAAAATTACCGTTAAAGCTCCTTGCTTGGGTGAGGACTAAGCGAAAAGGTGGATTCGATCATTGATGGAAAGACTTTGTAAGTAAATGAGAGTTGTCGAGCTGTTTGGCTATCGAGCTGCTCAACTTCCAAGCATTTATAACCTCAAAAGTCTCTCTGAATTAGATTTTGATGGATTATAAGCTCAAAGTTCAAGCTCACTATTATATGGATGAGATATATTTTTAATAGGCTTTTTGTTTGGAAATCCAATATGATGTTGTCATTTTTCATCACTCATCACCACCTAAAATCAAATTTCATTAACAAAGGAAATCTAATTAAAAAAAAAAAAAAAGCACATTGGAAATTATGAAACTCATTCCAAGATTTTTGAACTAGCATATAAAAAAGTAAGAAATCCATTAAAAAGGACAAATCAAAGATCAACAAATCTATAAAAAAACAATGTAACAATAACCAATTTCAAAATTACAATATTGGAAAATTACTAAGAATCCATCTCAAGATTTTAAAAATAAGGCAAAAAACTGCAGAGTTCTTACACCTCTGGGTAAGCAATAATGTGATGGGATGCCATAGTGGTATAGTAGTTTTTCAATTCGAACCATGTGATGTCCAGTATTAGATATCGCACTGATTGAGAGTCAAACCAAATTATTTTTTTTTTAATTTTTTCTTTTTCTTTATAATTTATATACTTAATTAACGTGTTATTCACTACCTATTTATATCCTTTTTTATCGATATGGATCCATAGTTTTTTTTTTTAAGTAGATTTCAATATCTTTGTTAGGATTTCAACTATATGAAATCTCATATTGAAAATATAAGAGATTAAGGAGAGATAACAAGTGTACACTCAATTAACGTGTTATTTTCTACCCATTTGTACCATTTTTTATTCTATCGATCTGAATCCATAGGTTTTTTAAGTAAATCTCAATCCTAGTTACAATTTCAAGCTTATGAAATCCCATATTAAAAATTGAAGAGATTAATGAGAGATATACAAGTGGAAACCCATTGTTTTAAAGTTTTGAGTTGGAGTATGGTATTAAACTGATGAGTATGTCCCTCACCAAGATCTATTTAGAGATTTTTCATAATAAATGGGCTTCCTCATCCCAACAAGTGATATTAGAGCTCCCAAATTAAATGGGCTCTCTCATCCCAATAACTGGTATCAGAGCTCCTCATCCCAATAAATGGTATCAGAGTCGATAATTTAGTAGGGACGAGTATTCTACCATGCTCAGGTCTATGTGGACTCCCTAACTGGTTAACTGGTGTCCGGTGGAGTACTAATATTTTTTACCGTAAATACTCAATGCGCTCTATCTAGTGAAATATTAAGACTCTTTATCTTAAATACTTAAGACTTTCCACATTAAAAATAAAAGGAATTAAGGAATGACATATATATGAGAAAAAAAATCTATAAATTTATTATCTTAAAGTTATGGGTTTGAATCCCATTACCATCAAATTTTGAGTTGAAGTGTGTTGTGAAGCTTGAATAACTCCTAAAATAAATCAAGAAGAATTTTTTTTTTTAAAAGGTTAAAGGGCTAATTGAATGAGTGTTGTTTCGCGAGGAATAAAGATGTTGACCTTAACAGTTGGGCTGTGAAGTACTACGGAACTGGTAGTTACTCAACAACGGCTAGAACAAGAACAAAAATATGATGATTTATATAATTGGTCATGAGGCTTCAAAGGTTTCTATGTTTTTTATTTTTTGAATTCTTTGCTTTTTTGTTCAAATTTAATATGGGATGCTATATTTTCAAATTCATGCACTGAGTTAGAAATGTGGTTTTTATGGGAGAGTTTCAATATGCTTCTCTCAGTGGCTCATCTGATTAGAGTTTGAGAATTTGTGGTGAAATAATCTTATGCCTACTGTGAGAGTTAGAATAAAGAAGAAAAAAAAGAAAAATAAGATGGGATAAAAGTTTTATGGATGTTTGGGAGTTTAATTAATTTAAATAATAAATAATATTAAGGAATTAGTTATATTTAAATTTATATTTTGTTTCTCTTAATTTTATATTTTATTTTTCTTTAAAATTGAGGAAACAATAAAATTCCTTTACTTATTATTAAAAATAACTTTTAAATAATATTAATTTACCCTTAATAATTAATATATTTTTTTTATTTCTTAAACTTTTAAATAATAAATATTTATTAATCATTTCTTTTCTTATTTCATATTCATAAATTAAAAATTATCTTTTCATTTCTCAAAAAAAATCCTGAAGAAAATCTTAAGGTTCGAACGAAGGATATTTTGAAAATAAAATTTTATCTTTAATTTTCTGATATAAATTTTAAAAATATAATAAATAAATTGATCGAATGAAAAATAGAGAGAGAATTTAATTATTTTTTAAAAAAATAAGAATAATTTAATTAATTAAATTAACCTCCTTTAATTTAAATATTATTCTTATTATATATTTTTTAATAAATAATTAGTATTTACTCAATTTAAATTTAATTTCAATAATTTTGAAAAAAAAAAAAGTGATTGCATATGTAATGCACATATCGTAAAATTTAATGGCCTTTGACACAACCAAGGGTCAATAAAAGCTTCTAAAAGGTCAATCTCTCTCTCTCTAATCACATTTTCTTTTCTATTATTTTTTTATTATTTTTTCTTATTAATAACATAATAATATTTAATTTTACTCAATTATTTAATTAAGCATTCTCTAATGTAATCTAATCGCCATCTACAACTCGCTTTCCATAGGCCTAATCCTGTATGGTTCGGTTGGTCGGCCCTCTCTTTTCCATCAAATCGCGAGACACGGAGAAAACACTTTTAACTAGAATTGCAAAATATTTTATATTTTCTCGAGAAAAATTTCTCAGAAAGCAAAACCAAGAAAACGGGGAAAAAATCTTGATTCTTCCTCTCACTGTGAGTCTCTCTTTTTCTTTCTTCAGATCTGAGCAAATTCACACAGATCATCTGCTTTTCTTGTTATTTATTTGATTTGCAAGTAATGGGTTGTTGGCAATCTGGGTTTGATTCTGAAAAGCGAAATGTACTTTCTTTTAGATTTTTAAATTAATTGAAACCAATTTATGGTCTTTGCTTGGAAGGGAAGAGAGAGGGATAGGGATCTAAAATGAGGAATTGGTAAGGTCGTAGCTGGAAGGTCAAAATCGTAGCTTTTTAGTTAACAAGAATATGGGGTTTACTTAGCTACCCAAAATGCAGAAATGTCATTTTTTTTTTCATTATTTGTTCGTTGGGTTGATTGTTTTATGTAAAGGGTTCCAGGCCATTGATGGTGTGGTTGAATTTCACAGATTTGCAGACTTATTAGGTCCCACAAAAGAGGGGGGGTGGCGGAAATGAAAAGGAGCTTGCTTGGTTTAAAAATTGATTCATAAATCTTATGTGATGTTATCTTGTAAAATTATCCTAAATATTTGTTATTTCCTTTGCACTTCTACAATGGTTGAACGTTTGAAATAAATAATTTTGACCGTTTAAAAAATGAAAGTAACTAATTTAGTCTATTGGGTGTTTGTTGTTGTAAAAGAATTGTGTTTTTGTCCTGTGATTGTGGTTGATTCTTAAATTAATAGTGTAACTTTTTTGTTTCTTGCTACTTGCATTAGCTCTAGCTTTTACATGTAATTTTTTTTTTCTTCGACTATATTTTGTTTTTGTTCTTAAATTAACTGTTGTCTATTAACTTAGTGTGTTCATATTCTCTGGTTTTTCTGTCTGTCAACTTTGATTTATACAGATTGAAGTTTCTTAAACAGTAGGACTGATAGTAAAATAATAGAAATGGATTTTTTTTCAATATGATTTATATGCCATTTTCAATATTTTGGCCTTTTCATCCCCTACCATGACATTTATCAGTGGGTGATTACTTGGCAATTGGAATCACTCAACAATCATAATTTGATACATGCCCTGCATGCCAATGCCTCATTATTTTGTTAATATATAGTGTATAGAAAAGTTCTCTTATCTGTTCTTATAGAAGTCATGATTGAATGTCAAAAGATTACTTCTGTTTGTCTTTAATTTTACAATGAGCTGAAAGTCAGTGAAATTACTGATTTGTCTTGCTGAAGATTGTATTACCTGTCCCTGCTTAAGTCATTTGTTTGTTGAAGGCACTTTACAAGGATAGCTTGACAAAGGCTGATTCTTCTAGTATTTTTGCTTTCTGGTATCTATAATCAGAGTTAATCACTATAACGATGAGATAGTTCCCACCCTCTCTCTGTTTTCTTTGTTTAAAAGATAGGAGATCATTCTATTTCTTTGATGGAATCTCTTAATCATTAGAATGTTGAAGCCAACAATTTTTTGGCTCCTATATATTGTGAAATCATATATAGGATATGATTTCATTTGCATTCAAGTTGTATCGATGATGCTTTCGTTCTATTTCTTTGTTCCTTGGCTGTCAAAACAAGGTGCTTAATTTGCTAGTTTTTGAGAATTGAAAATCACTCTTAGATGTAGAGATAAAAGTTGCATTACTTAAATTAAAACCTTGCATTGCTTATATTGTAGTCCGGCTAATAACGATAACCTTGATAGTGGTTCCTTCATGATGTTATACTGTTCTCTGTGAAATTTTGTTTCAATTGCGTCTTGTCATCATCAACGAATTAGCATTGCATGTCAGGTTGGCGAGGAGATACAGTTTAAAGGCTATGGTTCTTGACAACATTTTATCTTCTCCTCATCGGAGGTCGCCGTCTTTTCGGAAACAATTCCCACGGGATGAGTTGGGTAGCTGGTCAACACTCATTCAGAGGCACCGTTTCCTTTTAACAGCATTGGTTCTTTTGGCTTTCCTATGCACCGTCTATCTTTACTTTGCAATTACTTTAGGAGCTACTGGATCATGTTCTGGATTGACAGGAAAACAGAAAGCATTGTGTCGCTTAGAGCTGGCAAAGTCTTCAGTCAAGGGAAAAATGAAATTTCTCTAGCTCATAAGACTACAATTTTATTGGTAGTGTTCTCTTGTTCCTATCGCATATTGAGGGGAAGGTTATGTTTCTTGTTTCTTACTGTATACATGATATATACTGGAATGTCTTGGAAAAGTTTAATCACATTGAATCATTATTCTTAGTGTGAAAATCATTATGTAGGTGATTTTTTCCCCTTGTGAGTAAAATATTTTTTTCCCCCTTATTTTCATGACTTGGTGGAATGTTTCCCCGTTTAGGGTTTTCATCAAACAAATAACTTACAATATGATTACCGTATTTTTCTTTTGAGCAACTGATTTTTGCTGTCTAAATTATTATTTTTCTTAGTTTTTCTTGAAAATTAAGCATAATTCATTGATGTATTTATGTACCTATTGATGAAAGTTGACTAGTCACAGGGAAAGCCAACATTGATTTCTATGAAATGAATTCCATTTTCACACAATTTAGTACACCTTCTGTTAGTGTTAGTGATTCAATTGTCTATTGCGGTCCTTAATTCTTATATTCTTGAACAATTGTATCATCACTGCAAACCGTACTTAGTTAAAGCCTGTCTTGGGCAAGCTAGGTTTATCCATCCAGAGCTTGATGACTATCAGATCTTGAGACCGTTGAAATAGAAGAATCTTCTGAAGAGTTGGATTCAATTTCATTAGTAATATCTTGTTGAATATTCTTCTTGATATGATTTTTATCCCCTCCAACTGTAATGTCACATTTTTCATTGTTTGTCGTTGCCTGCCGATTGAGTTCAAGCATCTTTTTGCAAGATTAGCAACTGTCGTAACTTGTTTTTTAATTTAGGGCTGCTAAGTTATTCGCAAGCGGTTTAGTATTCGTCTCGATAAAATACTCGATAAAAGTTGATTCATGTTCGATAAATGAAGTTTGAATCTTATTTTAAAAATCGATAAATAAATGAGCCACATATTTAATTAAAATTAAGCTCGATTTTATTAGACTCATAAATAATTTAATTATAATATTTTGAATAAACTTACGAACAGGTAGATTAATAAGTTCACAAGTAATTCAATTATTATTATTATTATTATTGGATAATAATTTTGATATTCTAAAAAATATATTTTAATTTCTATAATATTTTTAGTATTTAAATTTGATTAAAATATGTATATTCTAATTTTTTTATATGTGCACTCTAAATATTTTTAAAAAGGAAAATAAATTATATATTTAATTATATTTTTAATTTTTTACAAAAGTCATTCTTTATTAGAAAAATTATTATTATATTTTATTAACAATAAAATAATAAAATATAATATTTATTCACTTAATTTATAAATTATATACATTTTAATTTTTAAACTAGTCGAATAACATAAATATATAAAATATATAGGTAAATAATTTGATGGTATTATATAATAATTATTTTTTAAATCATTATTACATTATATTCTTGAAAAGATATATAAATTTTAAATAAATATTATATAATTGTAATTATATTTATGTAATATTAATAGAGTTGTATATTAAAATTTTGTAGTATTATATAATCTAATATTCTAATCTTTAAAATATTTTATTTATTAATTAATATTTTTAAGATACATGATTAATTTTATGATTGATTTTTTTTTGTACTAATTGAATTTTTTATTTTTATAGTCAGTTTTAAATATTTTTCTTATATTATTTTATTAAAAATAAATATTTAGAAATTTTCAAAACGAGTTTAGTTAGAACTCGAGTATAATATAATTATAATTTTTTAACAAATCAAACTCGAACTCGACTTGAGCTTGTCTAATAGCTAAACGTGCTGAATTTAAACATTATTTTCAATATCAATTCAAAGCTCAGAAAAAAAAAATATATATATTAAGCTGAATACGAAGAAATTAAAACTTGGCTCTTGGCTCGACTTGATTACATCCATATTCTTTATCAGTGTTCCCAGAATCTGGGGTCAATTATGTCAAAGAGTTTGTCATTTTCCATTGAAAGATTGAAATGTGCAGCTAGTCCTATGCTTTCCTCTCTATTCTTGTTGAGGAGATCGGTTCTTGTCCAGTCGAGCTCAAAGAGTAGTACTCCAAAATTATAAACGTCACTCTTTCAGTAAATTGGTTTAATTGAAAGTATTCTGTATCTACGTATTCGAAAGTGCCTAGAACATGAGTAGTCAGATGAGTTTGATCAATTTGAATAGATCTTGAAATTCCAAAATCCGATGCTTTTGCTCTATGCTTTTCATCCAGAAGTATATTCATCGACTGAAATGTCTCGATGATAAATTGGAATAGATGCAGCAGAGTGCAAATATGAAAGAGCTCCTGAAACTTCAATGGCGATTCGCAAACGCATTATCCATGACAACTGAAACTCTTCATTTTGACCATGAAGGTAATGATGAAGAGTTTCATTAGGGATGAATTCATAAACAAGCAAAGAAACCTATGTCTCTAAGCAACACCCAAGTAGCTTTACCACATTCCTGCGATTTATTTGTGACAAAATAACGACTTCATTAATGAATTCTTTGAGTTTAGCTTCATCTACTTTCTTGGATTCTTTAACTGCAACAATTCTTCCATCTACCAACATTCCTTTATAAACAGTATCTTGACTACCCTGAAAAAGAATTCTGTTCACATTAAAGTGATCAGTCGCCTTTTCCAACTCTTTAGAACAGAAAATTTTAGTCTTCTTAACATTGCCAAGACTTGAATTTATTTGTTGGCGCAATAGCAAACTGCCATTTTGCTTGAAAAATTCTCTCTTACACTTAATCTTTTTTCTTTTCTTAATAAATTTAGATAACCACCATTTGCTAATAAGAAAAATCAACAGTCCAAAACTCACAATAATACCTGTTTAACAAGGAAATAATCACCACCATTCTCAAATTCAGTGGATCCCATGTATCACAGTTTCAAGCCGGACAGCTGCCGACGACTGAAACTGGTCCCTGAATAGGTCTAATCATCTGAATGTAGGGTGCATCGAGTGCATGCATTCAGTAATTGCTTGTATGGGTTTTTCAAACATCGCATGTTTTCATAAATTTCTCTATATATAACTTCCATCAACTTCTGTAAAACACTAGTTTTGGAAGAGAGAGTGTTGTTTATCATGGTCTCAGTACAAGAATGAATAAGAAAAGAAACAAAGATAAATAAGAAGAACAGAAAATATGAGAATGAAGAAAGAAAGAGAAGAAACTAACTTTCTATCTTATTATTTTTTTTATCACAAGAACCTGAATACAAAGAGCTAAATAACAACTTTAGCCATCAGACAAAAAATACTTGTATAAAAATTTTTTACACAGAAAGCAAGGCTCCTAAACATTAGGAGAAAATCATTACTAACTAATTTGGACAATATCAATAATTCTAATAATCACCATTTAACACACACCCTCAAGTTAAGGCTTGTAAGGGTTCCAATGCCTTAACTTGCTCATCAAATGGTGATGACTGTTTCTTCCCAATGCTTTAGTAAATCTGCTACCTGTTCTTGAGAAGGAACAAACACAATTCCTATTAAGCCTTTTTGAATCCATTCCCTTATGATATGGCAATCAATCTCAATATGTTTTGTTCTTTCATGAAAAACAGGATTTTTCGCAATATGCAAAGCAGCTTGACTGTCACAATACATTTCTGCCTTTTATTCCAATTCTACTCCAAACTCCATAAGCAGTCTTTGCAACCAAACTAGCTCACAACCAAGATCAATCATGGCCTTATATTCAGCCTTAGTTGAAGAGCGTGAGATTGTGTCTTGCTTCTTCACTTTCCAAGAGATCAATGATTCTCCAAGAAATGTGCAATACCCTGTTATAAATTTTCTTGAAATTGAATAACTGGCCCAACTTGAATCACAGTACCCCTTCAACTTGTAAGGA
>CANXYC011209319.1:0-23146 GCA_948193065.1 Aleurites moluccanus
TATATTAAAATAGATTTTAAACTAATTTTATTAAATTTCTATATTTAATTTCAAGTTAATTGAATTTTATATTTAAATAATTTATATATACATTTTAATTTTTCTTATAATTTTTGTTATTTTATAGCCTACTAAACTACAACTAAAATTTTATATTAATTTTCATATATACAATTTAAATTGTATTTCATGTAGCTTTAAAAAAATTAAAATATTATTAATTAATTTATTAAAAATTTAATTGTCACATTATTAATTATTATTTATAATTTATTATACATTATATAATTTGTAGCAATTATATTATTTTCACATTTAATTTATAAATTTTAAAATTATATCACATAATACTAAATATTAAATAATTAGATATTAATAACTACTCACAAGTGTTTATTAATAAATAATAAATAATTAATTAGTGATAATTAATAAGTAGTAATTATTAAAAATTAAAAATTAATATGAGTGCTAAATAATAATTTATAAATTAGTAATAATTAATTACAAGTATTAAATAATACTCTACTAATAAATTAACTAATTATAATTAATGACTAGTTGTTAATTTATTAAATGATAAGTTGAAAATATTAAATTATCATTTTTTAATATAAAAAATTTAACTGTAAAATTTACTAATTAAATAACTATTAAATAATAAATAAGATTTATACATAATAATGATTTGTAAATAATTATTTTATAAAATATTTAATATATTTATATATATGAGAAAAAATAAAAATATATATATATATATATAAATCTGCGAATAAATTCAGTAACTATTTAAATAAATTTTAATACATCAACTTAGTAATTTGTTAAATTAATTAGTAATAATTTAATAATAAGAATAATTATTAATTGCTAAATATTAATTATTAACTTATTAAATAAGTAAATATTTTTAAATCAAGTGGATCAAATAATTTAGAGGAAGAGAAAGAGAAGGAGGAAGTAGAAGATTAAAAATAAATTTTTTATTTAAAAATAAAATGAATTATTTTATCGTTAATTTTTATGATAATAGAATTTGAGTATTTAAAAATTTTGATAAATTTATATATATTTTATAAAAATTGAGCTTTTTCATCGATTTTTCACGATATTATATTTTTGTAGATAATAATTAAATATAAAGTTATACAAAATTAATATATTAATATATTATTGTTATTTTTAACTGGTCTATATAATAAACCAAACTTGATATATATATATTTTTTAATTAATATTCAACAATCAAAATTATCAAAAAATAATTTTTTAATTTAATAAATAATTAATAATACTAGTTGACATATATTAAGTTTTTTTAATAAAACATGTAATAAATAAAATTATACAAAACACAAAATTAGTTTGATCTTTCAAAATATTATTAATAATTTATTATTCTAATAATTTTACATATATTTATATATTAATAGCATATAACATAATACATTAATAAAGTTGCATGCACTTTTATTTTATATTTATTTTTTAAATTATTTGAAATTGTATGTAAAAATTTTAGATTCAAAATAATTTTTTTAAAAATTAATTTTTAGGTGTCTCGACCCGACCTGATTTAAAACTCATAAATAAATCAACCCAATTTTAATTCAAAATCTTTTTTTAGGTTAACTCGATATATAATCTGACCTATCCGCAATATGAAAAGATTCGCCCGAAAAAATAATACCTAAAATAATCCGAACCTAAAATGATCCAAACCCGAACCCGCCCAACCTCTAATTACAATCATTTGGTCCAATTATTCCGACCATGAAAAGAGTTATTGGAGTTTTTTTCTCAACACTATTAGTCGATACAAAATTGATGAATTAGTAAAATAATATTTATAAAAAGAGATTTTCTTTCAAAATATATTTCTCAAGGGTTAGTTCTGTATAATTGGGTATGCTATATCCAACTTAATGATTAGAGTTTGATTTTTAAGGCCTGACTATAAAGGATGCATTTTCTTCCTCCGCAAATCCTCTAGTTCATACATGTGATCCGCTATTTATTAACTGAAGAGGTGAACTTAAAATAAAGAGTAACGTTAGAAATACTCTTAGGCCATGTTTAGATGTTGAGATTTTAAATCTATAAATTCATGAATTTAGAGAGTGTAAAAAATTTAAAATTTAAAATTTAAAAAAAAAATGAGATTTTATGTTAAAAATAAATATAATAAATTTAAAATAATTAGATAAAAAAAATTAAAAAAATTAAATTTTTTAAAAATTAAATTTTAATAATTATTTAAATTTATTTAATTTTAATAATTTAAATAAAAAATTTAGTCCAAATCTAATATTCAAATCCATATAATCTAAACCAATTATTAAAAACCTCAACCTTTCTTCTTGGGCCTCCATTAGAGAGGCTCTATTAAAGTTTGAGAGAAAAGTTTTAGGCCCGTAGGGAATTATAGAACATAAAAAAATATATATATATTATAAAAATATACTATTTTTTTACCTTTTTTTTTTTTTTTTTTCGGTTATTTTTCTTTTCATTTTTATTATTTTTGGTATATATTTGATATATGTGTAATATATTTTTGATATATGTTTGATATATATTTGGTATATGTCATATTTTTAAAAAAATATTTTTAGATATTTGGTAGTAAAAATGAAATTTTTTTATTTTTTTTTTTCAATATTTTTGAAAAAATCCAAAAAAAAAAAAATTGATAATATAGGCTTAAAATATGGTAACAACAGATATAAATATAAGGTTACCCAAGCCCCAAGACACATATAAGCATATTGATGTTACCACACACAATAAGTCAAAAATCCTATCTATGAAGGTTTTGGATTGTATTGGCCGAAAAAGACATAGTGAGAGATGTTATCATCAATTTTATTTATTTATTTATACATTTTTATTTAATAATAAAACTTTTATTTCATTATTAATCATAATTATATGAGTAGGTCTTTTTCACCCAACTAAGTCTCAATAGTTTCAGAAACACCTGTTACCAAACTTTGTTTCTTAATAGTGGACACATCCTACATTACATTCCACCACTCCAATTACATCATTCCATCCCTCCATTCTTTTTATTACTATAATTGTTGATTTCTCATTGGATAAGCAACACTTTCTCACTCTAATTAAATAAATTTTTAAATCAATTAAGTACTAATAAACCTTATGTAAAAATACATTATATATTAATTAATTATGAGTTACAATCTATATTTTCTTTTCAATTATGATTAGTAATATATTCTAAATTATTTATTACTTTTCAATCAAATTTAATAACATTCAAATTTTAAATTTTATGATACAATTTCAATTAAAAATTTATATTTTTTTATGAAATGATCGAAAATATTATTTTTATCTATCCATCTTAATATATTCTAAGTTGATAGTGATCAAAATCGAGTATCACTCTATTAAATTTAATTGAGATTTTTATAAAAATATTTAAAAAATAAGAAAAAATTTTATTTTTATTGTCAAAAAATATTTTTTCAAAAATATTATATATTTAAAAATATTTTTTTTAAAAATACGACATATACCATATATATTTTAAAAATATATCAAACATATATTAAATATATACTAACACATATACAAAAAAAATAATAAAAGTGAAAGAAAAAAACTGTAAAATTGAAAAAAAAAATTATATATTTATATAATTTTCCCAATTTAATTTTTTTAATGTCCGAATCTATTCTTATTTGACCCAACCTGATAACAAACCTAGATTAAGGGATAAAGTTTCAAATTCAATTAGTCCTATTGGCCCCAAGTCTGAATAGGAGTAATGACAAATCAATAATTAATGGTTAATATAGTATAATATTTGTAAATTAATATTATTGAAATTTATAAATTTTATTAATTAAAAATATATTATTTAATTTATAAATTAATAATTTATTAATTTAAAAAATATTTGTAATTAATAAATATATATTTAATTAATTAAAAATTCATATATTTTAATAGTCTTGTAATTATTTTAATATGAATTAAATAAATTAAAAGAACACGATGGATTAAATATGAATTAATTAAAATGAAATACAAAAATATGTAATCAATTAAATACAAAGTAAATGAAAAAAAAATATGAAGAATTGAATATAAATTAAATGAAGTAAAAAAAATACATGTGAGTATAATAATTTAAATTTAAAATAATTTTTAAAATTATATTTTAATAAAATATCATAATTTATTATATGTATAATATTAATAAATTATTAATTAGATAAATTATTTTTAGTATCTAAGGTTTAATTTAATTATTATTTGTATTTTTATTTTCTGAAAAACTGATTAATTAATTTATATATTTTGATTCTGTTAATCAAGTTGATTAATTCTTTTATTTTTTTTTCTTTAGATTTTTATCAAAATCCTTAAAATGAATATTTAAAATATATAGGAAAAAAATTTCAATTAAATATTTATTTATTAATTAAATGAAAAAAGTAAAAAATAAAAAAAATTAAAAAAAATATATTTTAATTAGGAGAGAGACATTTTAGAAATTAAATTTTAATTTATTATTATTTTTAATTTTTAGTGAATGATGTGAAAAATTATACAAAGGATTAAAATGCATAAAAAATTAAAATACAAAGATTAATAAATATTATTAATTTATCAAATATTGATTTATAAAATTATACAGCAGTTGGTTAATGACATCTTAAAGATAATATAATATTAGTTACTTAATAAAAAAATATATATATATATATATATATATATATATATATATATATATATATATATATATATATATATATATATATATATATATATGATATTAGTTTATCACCTGAGACGTGGGCATGAAAAATAAAAATCCAAGAGTAAAGCATTACACGTGGCAAAAATATAACGCAGGTTCTAGTGATGGGGCCTTATCGGACTGACGTCGTGCCACGTGTTCTCCATCTACAGAAACTTGATTGATACCCTGAGACGCGTTTTCCTGTTTGACTAGGTCACCACCGCTACCTAATATTTGTGGGGTCAATCCAATTATCCTTTTGGCCGACACTTCTTTACCAAAATGGAAATACCTTTTTTTCATACTAGTCCTTATAATTTTGCTAATTTAAATCTCCGGCCTAAAACAATTTAAATTTAGCATTTTCAAGTCTTTCCTTTTTCAATAAATCACTAGAGTTTAGATTAGCAGCTCAACTAAAATATCAATTCCATTAAATATGGTTAGATGAAGCCTTGTATGGGTAATTTAATTGTTGAACTAAGATATTTTCGTCAAAGGTTTTGATGATAACAAATAGTTAATTATATTGCAAATTATATTTTAAATGTTTGTGTGAGAATATAGGTCATTAAAGTTATAAAAATTCTCCAACCTAAGTGATTTAAACTAAAGCATTGTATTGGCGTTTAAAACTCTCAATTGATGCTTGAAGTAAAGAAAAAAAAAAAAAAAAAAGACGAGGATCCACCAAGATCAAGGACTTTTACTTCAACATTGTAATTTTATTTTATTGATGTGTCTTTATAACTTTAATTGCTTGGGATTAAGTATGGTTCATTATCTTAGTTTAGATCTTAGGAACCCTTATATTATCATTTTAAGTCTTTTAGGTTCATAAGAGATCATTAATCTAAAAAAAAATTGGAAAAAATTACTTTCGCTGAAATTTTAGTGTTTTTCGAAAATTAATTTTGGTTTCCGAAAATGATTTTATGCTACTGAACAAATTTTTGGAAAGCTCGAAGTTTGAATTTTTTAGTATGAGAGTTTCTTTAATGGATTTATGAGTTTTGGATTTTCGACTGTTGAAAATGTCAGGTATAACTATTTTCCACTTTTAGCTACTTTTTTATTTTCGAAAATGACTTTCGATTGCCGAAAGTTAGCATGATAAAACAAAAATAACAACTAATTTTGATTATTGAATAACCATAATTGCATTAAATGCATCCAAACAACCATTTTATAATGAGAGACTCTAAATAAGAGCCTTGGGCAATATTTATCAAATATTAACAACCTTAATTGAGTTATTAAGTGTGAAAATAATATTTTCAACCCCTTTACCTCTCTAGATTTAAATTTGAGCTTTGAGTTGCAAATTTTTTAAATAATTAGAATGTACTTTTTAGTTATAATTCATTGTTGGGATTTTGTAAATGTTATTGGGCTAGTGTATCTATCTCAAGGGGAAATATTTATAAAGAAGGGATAGATAAAATCTTTGGGCTTGTGAGTTTGTCCTTAAAAGGTAATCTTGTACCCAAAATTGAGTAAGATAACTTTGGATGGTAAAAGTTTAACTAGCACCAAGGAAGAAACCAATAGCTGGTGATTCTTATATGATATTAGAATTGGGTAGTGATATTGAACCAGCAAAAGAATCGTTGCAACTATAAGAAAATTATAGATACTGGAGAATCCTAAGGAAATATTGGGGAGTAGATGTAGGTAAGAATTTGACCAAACCATTATAAATCTTTAAGTTTGCCTTTCTTTCTTTTTCTATCTCATTTATTTAATTGATCATATGTGCATGCTTGATATTTATATTAACATATTTTGTTGTTTAATTATTTGCAAGGTTATGGTTTAACTTTGATTGAGTATGTCTTTGTTTTGCTTATATATTCATAATCATTCATATATATAATCTTTGATACATAAGTATATTTGGTTGCTTAATTATTTGTGTTTATAAGGATTATAACATTGTTCTTAATTGTTCATATCTTTATTGATATTCATCTTTAATTTATAAACTTTCACATTGCACTTTAATTGTGCTTCCACTTAATACCATGTGTGTGGATTGTTTATCTAGTTTAAAATTACATTTGAGACCACCATTTGTGAAATAAACTAATTAACCCCCACCTCATTTATCGAAGAGCCATATTGGGCTAATAATTATTATCAGAGCTTGTGCTCTTGATATAGACTTAATTATTTAAGAGTGATCCTGTCACACCCTAACTCCAGTGGTGCGACGGTCCTAGGACAAGGGTAGGCTTAAGGCTACCATAAACCCGTAGAACTCACGTATCCTGGATTTCATACACATTTATATCAAATATAACATCATATAATATCATTTTCATAATCCATATAACCATAATTCATTTCTTTACTATATCATTTCATAATTTCCTCTTGTTCCTTACTGATCAAAGGATGTATCCCACATCACTAAGGAATAAGGGTAACCCAAAAATAACAAATTATACATCAAAATATTATCATCCCCAATGACCAACTACGGAGCTCTAGAGTGGAGTCCCAATACATATTGTGTCATAATACCATTCAATAAATATACATAATCATATTTCAAAATAATTACAATGAAGGTTTCTTGGAAGAATGAGTCAAGAAGTTTGATCTTCTCTACTAGCTCCCTCACGAGCTACACTATCACCTGAAATCCACAGAAAAGGAGTGAGCCTTCAACTCAGTAAAATATAAACATGCAAAAAGAAAGAAATACATATATATATATATATATATATATATATATATATATATATATATATATAATCCGAAAGAAATAGCAATTTCAAGATCTTGGGTACAAATCAGAAAATGGTTAGGTTTCCAAGAAACAGAAGTACTCACAATCGAATAACACTATCAAATATCATGGTAGAACTACATAATGAATCAGTAGCCATGCTACCTATCATAACAAAGCGCATCAGTAGTCCTTGCTATCTTATCGCAAATGCATGCTTGGCCAGGCATACGCCTAGAGCTCGTGGTCCCCTCTAGGTGGAACACTGGTACAGTAACCCTACCAGCTAGGTTCCCAAAGTGCACGATGGACCAATAAATTTACTCTCATTGAGAAGAGCATTCTATCCATAGGGTCACATGGTTTCATATCACAATAAACTTACTGGTCACAAGACCATCAATATATATCATAATTTCAATCAATTTTAACAAGTAATAAGCAAGTAAGAATTATATGAACTTGATCCAAGAAAACTGACCAAGCCACTTACAATATATACATATACATATACATGGTAATTTCATGAACAAATGGCAAATCTCAGTTTTAGGATATCATAGGATTTTCGATTAACAGTCCAGTAATAGAATATCAAACATGCAAGAATCATCTGGGTTAACATCTAGAATATTTGGTCATATTATCTCAATGAAGCAAAGATAAATGCAATGTTCATACTTACCTCAATATAATTTTATCCTCGAATTTCCTTTAACAGACTGCCCACAATAATCTCCTCAATTTCTTTGGTTTCCTTCTCCTAAGAAATTTTCCCAAATATACAAAATTAGAGTTTTCTTAAATCAATAATACTCAACATGATTCCTTAATAATTAACCATCTTAAAGTCTCTATTCTTAATTTCTAACATCAATTTAATTCATTTCTTAAAGAAAAATCTGCATTTAATTTGAATTTACTGTTCATGTTACTATTCATGACAGTCCATTAATTCAAATTCCTCCATCATTAATTACAATGTATATCCTTAAAATACTTGCAATAAATTTCTACACACCCATAATTAATTATTCTAACTGCCAAATTTAATTAATCTAAAAGAATATGAAATTGGAAGAAATTTACCTTATTTCTCCAACACTAAATTTCTTGAAATATTCTGTTTGAATCTGATGATTAATGCCTTATAATATGCTAATCTAGAGATCTAATGCATTAATTTTGAGTATTAATGCCTTAAACAAGAAATGGAACAAACTGAGAAAGACGAAAGAAGAATGAAGAAAAAAGAAAGAAAAATCGTGAGAAAAACGCTACTGGCTACTGGGGTTAAATAGGCCACTACCCAAAATCCCACTAGCCTTGCCAACCTACCTCGGCAATGTTGCCTCGCATAAGCCAGCTTGCACTTCCCAGCTCGCCAAACTGATCCGACAATGCCACTTCGCAAAAGCCACTTCGCTAATCCAGCTCGCATATGTCACCTCGCATATGCTACCTCGCCAAACTCTCCTCGCGAACTCTTCCTTGCATATGCCTCCTCGGCAATGCCTCTTCGCCTCTTCGTCTATCTCCCTCTTCGCTAAACTCTGTTCGCGAATTGCCACTTCGCACATTCCCTCTTCGCATAATACCTCTTCGCATAATGCCTCTTCGCATAATGCCACCTCGCCTTTCCTCTTCACCAAATCCTCTTCGCCTAACTTCACTTCGTATAAGCCACTTCGCATATGCTTCTTCGCCAATTGACACCTCGGCAATCTCACTTCTCCACTCCACCACTTCGCGTTGCTGGCTCGCAAATGCCACTTCGCATTTGCCGGCTCGCTAATACTAATCTCTGTTGAGCTGAAACCTTTCCTGGACAACTTATACTTAACCAGCTCGCAATTGAGCTACAAACATCCAAACTTTCTGATTCTTTTTGTCACTTAAAATAAATATGCAGGGGCTCAACATATCAAAAATTAAAATTACAAGGGCAACTACGCAGACCATGGTGACTCTCCAAAAGTCACCCAGACTTACTGCCCCATAATCCATTCGAACAGTCTTGATAAATTCTACTCTCCACTAAGTTATGCTTATAAAAAATTCCTGAAATTTTACAGACAAATCGCAACACACAAAGGAACATTTTTCGTGTTTACATCTGTGGCTCAAACTGTCTCAGCCATTCCCAGAAATTCTAAATACACATAGATTTTCTGCAGAAAGGCTAAACCAGACAAGTCCTACTTAAAGAGGCTTAACTCCTCACACACATAGAATTTTACCAAGCCATTTTACAAAATTATAGATAAGACATAAATTCACAACTTTTATGTTTTACACTTTACCAAATTATCTCTTTAAGATTTAGTAATCAGCCTCACAAAATCCTGCAACCAGAATTTCTGCATTTCTCAAAAAATTCTCATCCTTAATTAATTTAAATTCATCAAATATACAATAAATAAAATACAACAAAATGACAGATATTACATTCTTCCCCCCTTAAATAAATTCGTCCTTGAATTTATAATAATCTGCCTCAAACCTGAAACAAATGGGGATATTTATCTTGCATGCTTTGCTCACTCTCCCATGTACACTCTTCCATAGCTTGGTTTCTCCATAGCACCTTAACCATTGGTATCTCCTTATTCCTTACCTTCTCAACCATTCGATCTATAATTGCAATTGGCATTTCTTCATATGATAAATCCGGTTGGAGGTCCACTTCCGGCACTTGAAGCACATGAGAAGGATCGGCCACATACTTCCGAAGCATCGATACATGAAATACCGGATGCACCTTGTCCATGCTAGGAGGCAAAGCCAATTTATATGAAACCTTCCCAACCTTACTCAATATCTCAAAAGGTCCAATAAATCTTGGAGACAGCTTGCCTCTCTTGGAAAACCGTAGAACTCCTTTCATTGGAGAAATCTTTAGAAACACAAGATCTCCAATGAAAAACTGAAGATCCTTCCTCTTTGGGTCGACATAACTCTTTTGTTGACTGAAAGCTGTCTTCAATCTTTCTCGAATCAATGGGACCTTTTCTGAAGTATACCTTATCAATTCTAGTCCTTCAATATGCTTTTCTCAAATTTCATCCCAACACAAGGGAGATCTGCATTTTCTTCCATACAAATCTTCATAAGAAGACATCTGAGTCGTGAAATGATAACTATTATTATAGGCAAACTCTATCAATGGCAAGTGAGCATCCCAATTTCCTCCAAAGTCTAGAATACATATCCTCAGTATGTCTTCTAGAGTTTGGATGATCCTTTTTTATTGGCCATATGTTTGTGGATGGAAAGCTGTGCTGAAATCAAGCTGAGTACCCAGACATTCTTGCAATTTCTGCCAAAACCTCGAGGTGAACTGAGTATCTCTATCTGAGATAATCGAAACTGGAACCCCATGAAGTTTGACAATCTCATCAACATAAATCTGGGCATACTGAGAAGCTCCATAAGTCATCTTGACTGGTAGGAAATGAGCTGACTTGGTTAATCTATCCATAATGACCTATATCGAGTCATATCCCCTTGAAGTTCTTGGCAAACCAATCACAAAA
The DNA here is from genome assembly GCA_948193065.1 of Aleurites moluccanus. Classification (NCBI taxonomy): domain Eukaryota; kingdom Viridiplantae; phylum Streptophyta; class Magnoliopsida; order Malpighiales; family Euphorbiaceae; genus Aleurites; species Aleurites moluccanus. The sequence goes on from CANXYC011209319.1 coordinate 11,048, forward strand.
TCCATGGTTATCCTCTCCCATTTCCATTCCGGCAAAGGCAACTCTTGGAGTAACCCTGATAGTTTCTGATGCTCAAACTTGACTTGCTGACAAGTTAGATATTTGGATACATATTCGGCAACATCTCTTTTCATTTCACTCCACTAATATGAATTCTTAATATCATGGTACATCTTTGTTGTACCTGGATGCACATTATACTTATCATGATGTGCTTCCTTAAGAATCATATTTCTTAACTCATCAACTGCTGGAACACATAGCCTGTTACCATGCCTTAACATACCATCATCCACATTAAATCCTGGAGCTTTTTCTGATCCCACTTCACTCTTTATCTTTACCAATCGAGGGTCTCTATCTTAAGCTTCTCTAATTTGATCAATGAGAACCAGCTTGATTTGGAAATTTGACAAAAGCACTCATGAATCTGACAATTCCAAACTGATTCCCATATCGTGCAGTCTATGCACTTCCCTCACTAGAGGCCTTTTACTCACTTGAATATGGGATAAGCTCCCCAAGGACTTCCTGTTTAATGCATCGGTTACAACATTGGCTTTCCCGGGATGATATAAGATTTCACAGTCATAATCCTTAAGCAATTCGACCCACCTTCTCTGCCTAAGGTTAAGATCTTTCTGCTGGAATATATACTTCAAACTCTTATGATCTGTGAAAATCTCACACTTCTCACCATACAAGTAGTGTCTCCAGATCTTCAATGCAAACACTACTGCAGCCATCTCTAAATCATGAGTTGGATAACTCATTTCATGCTTCCTCAACTACCTAGAAGCATAGGCTATCACTCTTCCATGCTGCATAAGCACACAACCAAGTCCCACTCTCGATGCATCGCAATACACCGCATATCCTCCTTCACCTGACGGCAAAGCTAAAACAGGTGCCGTGGTGAGATAAGTCTTCAACTTCTGGAAGCTCTCCTCACATGCATCCGACCATAGAAATTTAACTTGCTTCTGGGTAAGCTTGCTCAAAGGAGCTGCAATCTTGGAGAAGTCTTGAACAAATCTCCTGTAGTAGCCTGCCAAACCCAAGAAACTTCTTACTTCTGAAACATTTGTAGGTCTAGGCCAGCTAAGAATTGCATCAACTTTTCTAGGATCAACTTTAATCCCTTCTTTGCTCACTATATACCCCAGAAAGCCCACACTCTCAAGCCAGAATTCATACTTCAAAAATTTTGCAAACAGCTGATGCTCTCTCAAAGTATGCAATACAATTCTAAGGTGTTCCTCGTGCTCTTCTTTACTCTTAGAATACACAAGAATGTCATCAATAAACACAATGACAAACTTATCCAAGAATGGCTTGAACACCCTATTCATCAAATCCATGAATGCAGCTGGTGCATTAGTCAATCCAAATGGCAACACTAAGAACTCATAGTGTCTATATCTGGTCCGGAATGCTGTTTTCAATACATATTCATTCTGAATTCTCAACTGATGGTACCCTAACCTCAATTCTATCTTGGAGAAATGACTTGCACCTTGCAACTGATCAAATAGATCATCAATTCTTGGCAAATGATATTTATTCTTAATAGTTACCTTATTGAGCTACCTGTAGTCAATACACAATCTCATGAAACCATCCTTCTTCTTCACAAACAGTACAGGTGCTCCCCACGGTGAACTACTAGGTCTAATAAATCCTTTGTCAAGCAAATCTTGCTATTGAGTCCTCAATTTTTTCAACTCAACTGGTGCCATACGGTAAGGAGGAATAGAAATCGGACTTGTGCCAGGTAGCAACTCTATACCAAACTCTATCTCTCAATCCGGTGGCAAACCAGGTAATTCTTCAGGAAACACATCCGGAAACTCATTGACTATAGGAATTTGTTCCATACCTTTCACTTCCTTACTAGTATCCTAGACATATTCCAAATATCCTTAGCAACCCTTTCTTAACAACCTTCTTGCCCTAATGGCAGATATTACATTGTATGGCACTTCGCTCCGCTCCCCTTGGAACTCAAATTCATCATCCGAAGGTGGCTTAAAGACAAGCTTCTTCCCATTACAATCTATAATGGCATAGTTCTTGGATAACTAATCCATGCCCAAAATCACATCAAACTCCAACACTGGCAATTCAATCAAATCCACATTCAAGCTCTTGCCACCTATGCTAACCACATAGGATGGATAGGAGTTCTGAACTTCAATCTCTTCCTCTAAAGGAGTAGAAACAACCAACACACTTTCAAGCAATTTACAAGGCACATGCAACTTCTTAGCAAAACATGACGATACAAATGAATGCATAGCTCCCGAATCAAACAATACTCTAGCATTCAAGGCTTGAATCGGAAGAATACCTGTAATCACTGTATTGGATGCTTGGGCTTCATGATGAGCTAAAGCAAAAACTCTCCCCTACCTCTACCCATAGGAGTCGATCCAGAAGCCTGAATCTCTTGCTGACCTAATCCTCTGCCAGCCTCTACAGTCCTACCCAGAATACCTCTACCTCCTCCTGGCTGCTGACTAGTGCTTCTCTCTCTACTCATTTGAACTATAGTCTGAGAAGCCTGAGGTCTACCTCCAAAGGGTGATTGTGGACAATTCTTGAGAAAGTGACCTTGTTATACACATCTAAAACAAGCTCCTAATGCATAATGGCAAAGCCCACTATGAAATTTTCCGCATGAAGGACACAGAGGTTTAGGAGCCCTGGGTGATGCAAAGCTAGCTGATCCCTAACTCATCTGAGAAGTAGGTCCAGGAGTAGTCCTACTATGCTGTAGTCTCCCTGAAGGTCCTCTATATCCACTCCTAGGAGCTGACTGATGAGCCATTACCATAGCCTTCATCCTACTGTCTGGTTTGGAAGAACTGTCAGCTTTAAACTTCTTCTTCTCAACCCTATCTGATATGGCTTCCATCTCTCTATTCTTAATTATCCTAGCCTTGTCCACCAACTTGGAATCTGAATCAAATTCAAGTGCAGCTAGGAGCTTAAACAATGAAGCCACTAACCCTCTGCGGAACCGCTGAATCCGTGCCGCTTCTGTAGGCACTAATGCAGGAGCAAACTTAATAAGCTGACTGAACTTCCTGGCGTACTCTGAGACACTCATGCCAGGGGTCTGAACCAACCTCTCGAACTCCAGGGACTTAGCTTCCCTCACACTCTTAGGAAGAAACTCATTTAGCACTAACTCCTTGAATCTTTCCCAAGATAACTCTTCATTATCCCGAAGCATACCAGAAATGCTTCTCTTGAACCAGTCTTTTGCTTCCGCCTTTATTAAATACCCCACAAAATCAATAGCTCTTCTATCAGGAATCCTTAGAATTTGCACTTTCTCTTCGATTTCCTCAAGGAAATCTGTAGGATCCACTTCACCCTTATATTCTGAGGGCTTAAGCTTGAGAAACCTCTCAAAGGATACTTCTTCCTCTTGACGTACTACCGGTGATGGAACTACCAGAGGAATAGGGATTTCTAGAACTTGCACTGGAGGTACCTACTGCTGCCTTTGCTGAGTAATAAACTCAGCTATCATTGCATAGTTCCTCTGCAGCTGGTCTAATTGTTGCGTCATATGAGCCACATCCACTGGTGGCACAGGAGGAACCTCATCTCCTCCATTACCACTTACAGAACCTTCTTCAGAAGGTAAATCTCACCTAGGACGGCATCGACCTTGTCCTCTACCATGACGTGGAGGCATCTCGATACTGATAAGAAGAACAAACATTATCAGACTCACTACGCATACTTAACCCAGATATAAATACCAGAGGAAGACACAATTAGACGAGACAAGATTCCTATGCTCCGTAGTTATCTTAATCAATACTTATACTAGTGCTCATGCATCTCTATCTATCTTCTAAACTAAGGATTATAAACCTAGAGCACTGATACCACCTCTGTCACACCCCAACTCTAGTGGTGCGGCGGTCCTAGGGCAAGGGTAGGCTTAAGGCCACCATAAACCCGTAAAACTCACATATCCTGGATTTCGTATACATTTATATCAAATATGACATCATATAATATCATTTTCATAATCCATATAAGCATGATTCATTTCTTTACTATAACATTTCATAATTTCCTCTTGTTCCTTACTGATCAAAGGATGTATCCCATATCACTAAGGAACAAAGGTAACCTAAAAATAACAAATTATGCATCAAAATAATATCATCCCCAATGACTAACTACGGAGTTTTAGAGTATACTCCCAATACATATTGTGTCATAATACCATTCAATAAATATATATAATCACATTTCAAAATAATTACAATGAAGGCTTCTTGGAAGAATGAGTCAATAAGCTTGATCTTCTCTACTAGCTCCCCCACGAGCTACACTATCACCTAAAATCCACAGAAGAGGAGTGAGTCTTCAACTAAGTAAGATATGAACATGCAATAAGAAAGATATATATATATATATAATCTGAAAGAAATAACAATTTCAAGATCATGGTTACAAATCAGAAAGTGGTTAGGCTTCCAAAAAATAGAAGTGCTCACAATCGAATAACACTATCAAATATCATGGTAGAACTACAGAATGAATCAGTAGCCATGCTACCTATTATAACAGAGTGCATTAGTAGTCCTTGCTACCTTATCGCAAACGCATGCTTGGTCAGGCATATGCCTAGAGCTCGTGGTCCCCTCTAGGTGGAACACTGGTATAGTAACCCTACCAACTAGGTTCCCAAAATGCACGATGGACCAATTAATTTACCCTCATTGGGAAGAGCGTTCTATCCATAGGGTCACATGGTTTCATATCATAATAAACTTACTAGTCACATGACCATCAATATATATATCATAATTTCAATCAATTTTAACAAGTAATAAGCAAGTAAGAATTATGTGAACTTGATCCAAGAAAATTGATCAAGCCACTTACAATATATACATATACATGATAATTTCATGAACAAATGGCAAATCTCAGTTTTAGGATATCATAGGATTTTCGATTAACAGTCCGGTAATAGAATATCAAACATGCAAGAATCATATGGGTTAACATCTAGAATATTTGGTCATATTATCTCAATGAAGCAAAGACAAATGCAATGTTCATACTTACTTCAATACAATTTTATCCTCGAATTTCTTTTAATAGATTGCCCACAATAATCTCCTCAATTTCTTTGGTTTCCTTCTCCTAAGAAATTTTCCCAATATACAAAATTAGGATTTTCTTAAATCAATAATACTCAACATAATTCCTTAATAATTAACCATCTTAAAGTCTCTATTCTTAATTTCTAACATCAATTTAATTCATCTCTTAAAGAAAAATCTGCATTTAATTTGAATTTACTGTTCATGTTACTATTTATGACAGTCCATTAATTCAGATTCCTCCATCATAAATTACAATGTATATCCTTAAAATACTTGCAATAAATTCCTACACACCCATAATTAATCATTCTAACTGCCAAATTTAATTAATCTAAAAGAATATGAATTTGGAAGAAATTTACCTTATTTCTCCAACACTTAATTTCTTGAAATATTCTGCTTGAATCTGATGATTAATGCTTTATAATATGCTAATTTAGAGATCTAATGTATTAATTTTGAGTATTAATGCCTTAAACAAGAAATGGAACAAATTGAGAAAGATGGAAAAAGAATGAAGAAATAAGAAAGAAAAATCGTGAGAAAAACGCTACTGGCTACTGGGGTTAAATAGGTCACTGCCCAAAATCTCGCTCGCCTCGCCAACCTGTCTCAGCAATGCTACCTCATATAAGCCAGCTCGCCAAATTGATCCGGCAATGCTACTTCGCAAAAGCCACTTTGCTACTTCAGCTCGCATATGTCACCTCTGATATGCTGCCTCACCAAACTCTCCTTGCGAACTCTTTCTCGCATATGCCACCTTGGCAATGCCTCTTCACCTCTTCTTGCTTTGCTTATCTCCCTCTTTTCCAAACTCTGCTCGCGAACTGCCACTTCGTACATTCCCTCTTCGTATAATACCTCTTCGCAAAATGCTTCTTCGCATAATGCCACCTCGCCTTTCCTCTTCGCCAAATCCTCTTCGCCTAACTCCACTTCGCCAAATCCTTCTTCTCATATGCCGCTTCGCATATGTCTCTTTGCCAATTGTCACCTCGCCACTACGCATTACCAGCTCACAAATGCCACTTTGCATTTGCCGGCCCGCTAACACTAATCTCTGCGGAGCTGAAACCTTCCCTGAATAACTTACACTTAGCCAACTCGCAAATGAGCTAAAAACATCCAAACTTCCTGATTCTTTTTATCACTTAAAATAAACATGCAAGGGCTCAACATATCCAAAATTCAAAATACAAGGGCAACTACGCAAACCATGATGACTCTCTAAATGTTACCCAGACTTACTGCCCCAAAATCTATCCGAACAGTCCTGATAAATTTCACTCTCCACTGAAACATACTTATCCAAAATTCCTGAAATTTTACTGCCAACATCACAACACACAAAGGAATATTTTTCATGTTTACACCTATGGCTCAAACTATCTCAGTCATTCCCAGAAATTCCAAATACACACAGATTTCCTGCAGAAAGGCTAAACCAGACAAGTCCTGCTCGAAGAGGCTTAACTCCTCGCACACATAGAATTTTACCAAGCCATTTTACAAAATTTCAGATAAGACACAAATCCACAACTTTTATGTTTTACACTTTACCAAATTATCTCTTTAAGATTTAGCAATCAGCCTCAAAAAATCCTACAACTAGAATTTCGGCATTTCTCAAAACATTTTCATCCTTAATTAATTTAAATTCATCAAATGTATAATAAATAAAATACAATAAAAATGGCTGATATTACACCTTCTTCTTCCCAAACATTCGGAGCGAGCTCATCATCTTCAGTGCCATTACTCGAAAACCACTTAGAGCCTATAGTAGTAGAGACTAATCGTCAATTAGTAAAAATGGAAATTGATAATGAACGACGATTTCAGTCTCTTCATGACTTTATATAGGGCAATTTTCGGGGCTTACGCCTACATTTTGATGCTCAGTTTGAGAAGATCGAGGCTGCTTTAGACATTCAGAGTCCTTTGAGACCCCCCCTTGATTGGCATTTTCTTATTTATTTTTTTTAGTTTTAATTCAGGACTGTATGTTTTATTTTCAGAACATTTTGCACTTGAATTTGATTATTGTCTCTTTTATTTTTGTGGAGCATATTTGACATTGGGGACAATGTCAAGTTTAAGAGTGGGGGTGTAGTTATTAATTTTTATGTTTTAATTTCTAGTACTTAATTTTAAATTTCAGTATTTATTTTAATTTAATTGTATTTCAATAATAATTTTTATTTTAGGATAATTTAGTTTTAATTATTTAATTTTATTTTTGATAATTTAGTTTATTAAATATTAAATGGTAGATAATTATAATCTAATTATTTTTTTTTTAAATTATGATTAGGAAATCTAGATAGATTAAGATTAGAAAAGAAAACTTAAATTCTAGTAGGATTAGGCAATCTATTTTCTTTTCCCTATATATATGAATCACAACCCATAAGGTAGCCCATAAATTTTTCTTCTTCTAAAATATTTTTCGTGCTATTAATTTTTTTTCTTCTTTTTCTTTGCAATAATGGTTAAGACAAGATTAACTGCTTTAAAGCAAATTCAAGTGGTTATTCCAAAGGATAGGAATAAAGAGAAAAAAGAAGAAGAAGAAAGTTTGAGTTAAGAGAGTAACCCTTGCTGAAGTCATGGCAAAGTTGCTTCAAATAGAGCAATGAATGAATGAGATTCATCAATTAGTCATGAAAATCCTGTGCATATAGTGGAAGAAGAGGAGAAAGAAGAAGAGGATGAAGAGGAAGATTCAATTCATAGCATAAAAACTCCTTCTGATGATTTTCGTTTTTGGAATTTTGAGCAACCTTTTGCATAAGATTCTAATGAAAATTCTGAAAATTGTGAACCTGCTGTAGGTCAGAGTTCAAAAGGGAAAGAGAATATTATTACTGAAGGGATGTAAATATTGAAGAAACTTGAAAGCCTTAAGGAAGATCCATTCAGTGATTTGGAGGACAGAATATCAAGTGGGCTTGCTTCCACCAACAGGAAGTTGACTCAAATTGAGTAGACTTTTCAGACGAAAAAATTATAAGTTTCCTTTTGTCCTTATTCAAGTTTTTCGCATTATTTTAGTATAGTTTAGTTTGTTTAATTTTCCTTTTGAATAAATAATATCCATTTCAACAAAATTGGTCATGGTTAATTGAGTTTATAGATTTTTCTAGTTGAAATAATAAGATTTTGACGGTTAATTCATTAATATGGCATGAACTTATTAGGGTTTAAGGTTTATTGATTTTTAAATTGAAATTAAGAACATATTTTTCTTAAAATGGTTTTTATAAACCTAAATTATTTGAATAGTCTAGAGAATTATATTAGCCAAGTTTGAACTCATAATTAAATAATAAAAGTAGTTAATAAATAGTAAAAGCACTGAAAAAAGCGAAAATGCATAAGAGGTGCTTAAAAAAAGAGAAGAGAAATAATTTATGAGTTAGCACATAAAATTTCTGCATCACTGCCTTTAGGGCATATGCTAAGCAAACCTATAGAGTAGTTTGGGTAATTGTAGTGTGCTCCTCCATATTATTCAAACGAAATATAATGGAGTAAAGTGGAAAAGCTTGAAAAAATAAATTTAAAAAAAAAAAAGGAGAAATTTAAACTCTTTTAATAACTGTTATTTAATAAATAAATAAATAAAAAGAAGAAGAAGAAGGAATAACTTGGTTGGTATAATTTAATGGACTTGAATTATAAAGATGGTTTATGATTACTGTTTTAGGGAGATGTATGTTTTTGTGAGTAAACTTAATAGTCAACTTGCTTTTTCTCTAATTTAGTTATGCCATATTTTTTTAATTGTCATTTTATTAGAAATTTAGTATCAAACTATTTGATTTGTGACTTGATTAATTTTTTATCCTATTTTATTGAATTTCTTTGTTTGAGGACATGCAAATATCTAAGTGTAGGGGTATTTGTTAAGTGTTATTTTATTCATATTTTTCGGATAATATAGATTAAATTTATTTTGATTTAGTTAAGATTTAATTGATTTTTGGTTTAAATTTGATTTGTTTTAGATTTGAGGAAGATTTGAAGATAGATAGCTTTTGGTTCAAAAATTGAAAATATTTTGAAAGTTTCAAGTATGCAGAAACCAGTATCTAGTTTATGTGGGGGGAATAACTCGATTTTTGAGTCATGCACCCGGTTTCTGGAGGAAAGAAGTGAGCCCAAGACACAAACCTAGTACCCGATTTTTGGATGGACTCAACCCGATTTCTGGAAGGCACATTCATGAAATGGAAAAGGGGCAATCTCAAATTGAAGAGCTATCAATTTAGATGAGTTTGGCATTTATCAAGAGTTCATTTCTTACTCTTTTCAATTTTAAATTTAATCTATATTATAGTATGTTGAATTCTTTTTTTTTTTCAATAAAGTTTATGAATTTAATTTCAATTATGAGTAGCTAATTCTTTATACTAGTATTTAGATTTAGTCAATTGATTATTTTATGATTTAATTATGATTGATTGATTATCATGTGCTTAAATTGAATTGGTCAATTTATTGAGTTAGGTTTATAATTGTTTGGTAATTGGCCACTATTAAACAATATCTAAGATGATATATGATGGATCGATAGAGGAAGTACATTATTAGTTCAATTAATCAATAACCTAAGGGATCGAATTATTAAGAGATTAGGACACACTTTAGGAGAGTTAGAAATTGTTAAAGTGGGCTTGCATTAACTAAGTGATCACAAGAATAGACATGTAATTAATATAGGTACTTGTGTAGTTGCTCGAGAGAGAATTACAGATAAATAAGAGTAGTTAATCCATTAATAATGAAATTTGGATAATCAATCATGAGTTAAAATCATAAAAGATCAATTGACGAAGTCTAGATTCTAGGCCTATTAAAATTATTTCAATTTTCAATTTTCAAAATTTATTTTTTTTAATTTCCAATATTTCTTAGTTTTTATTTTAACATCCAATTTTAATATTGTCTAAATAATAGAAAAGTATTTAATTTGGGTACTTGACCACACCTCTTTGTAGAATATGACACTCACTCACACACTATTACTTACAAAACGATTCGTATACTTGCAAAACAAGTTTTTGGCACTTGGAAAAAATTCACAACATCTAGTTGCTAAAGGGTATACTCAGGAGTATGATATTAATTATGAAAAGACTTTTGCTCCTATAGCACGTCTAACCTCTATTCACAACTTATTAGCTATTGCAGCTGCTAAACAATTGTCTCTACTGTAGATGGATATTAAAAATGCATTTATCAATGGTGATCTTAATGAAGAGATTTATATGTATCCTCCACCTGGTTACTCTCATTTTCTATATAAAGTTTGTCGTTTTCGATGTGCTCTCTATAGTCTTAAACAAGCTCTGTGTTCTTGGTATGACAAGTTTAGTACTACTATTGCTCAACTTGGTTTTACTTCTAGTTCCTATTATTTTGCCCTATTCATACACTGCACTAGTAAAGGCATGGTTATGTTATTACTTTATGTGAATGATATGATTATTACTGGTGATGATATAATTGGTATTTATGAGCTGTAGGATTATCTTAGTCAACACTTTGAAATGAAAATTTTGGATAATCTCAGTTGCTTTCTTGGTTTAGAGGTATCTTCCACAGCTAAAGGGTACTATCTGTCACAAGTCAAGTATGTATCAGATTTAATTTTCTGAGCTGGTCTCACTGATAATAAAATGGCCTCTACCCTTTTAGAATCTAGTGCCAAATTCACAGCATTTGATGGTACTCTTCTTTCTGACCTTACATTCTACATATAACTAGTTGGTTGTTTGGTTTACCTTACAGTAACTTGATCAGATATTGCCTATATTGTTCATATTGTTAGTCAGTTTATATGTGCACCTTGAACTACTCATTTTGCTTCTATTCTTCCTATTCTATGGTATATTAGAGGCACTCTCTTTCATGGACTTCATTTTTCCTCTGTTTTCTCTCTTTTTCTCTCTAGATATTCTAATGATGATTGGGCAAGTGATCCAACTGATCGTCGTTCCGCTATTGGTTATTATTTTTTTTTCTGGGTGACTCTCTTATTTCTTAGCACAGTAAGAAACAAACTATTACATCTCGCTCTAGCACTAAGTCCAAGTGCTTATATGATTTCAGAACTTCTTTGGTTGCAACAGTTACTAACAGACATGGAAATTGTGCATTCTTCTCCCACTGTTTTACACTGTGATAATTGTAGTGCCATTCAAATTACTTATAATGATGTGTTTCATAAGCGCACTAAATATATAGAAAACTATTGCCATTTTGTTCAACAACACTTAGTTAGCGGTAACACTTCAATTATACTTTGTTTCCTCAATTGATCAGTCTGTTGATATCTTCACAAAAACTCATCTCCTCGGTATGGTTCCAGAATCTTATTATCAAACTCAAGTTGGTTTCTACTTTACCACCTTAAGTTTGAGGGGGATGTTAAAATATATTGTACTTTGTTATTCTATTATAAATGTACTTTGTATTACAATTTGTACTATCTTCCATATTTAGCCTATTAATCTTGTATACAAACCTATTTATAGACTTTGTAAAATACACACTGAAATAATAAAATATATCTTTTTCTAATACTATGGAATGCATGGAACAATCTTATTTTTCATAATGATGCTTGGACAAAAGACAATTATTTTCAAAGCTATTCAATATGATAATGCGTTTTAAGCTTCTATATGTAATGGTAACACAGTTGAAGCCCAAGCTCCAACATCATCTTTACTATTGGTTCGGACGACTCCATCTCATCATTTTATCAAATTAAACTTTTGTCACATCTCCCATTTCAGGAGATATGACGGTCCTAGGGTATGGGGAAGGCATAAGGCCACCTAAACCCGTAGAACCCCATTCTTCATTTTCTACAGAAAATTTGCCATAACTACTCTATTTTTACAATCTAATACCCAGGACCCAAAGTTCCTCTCTTCATAAC
>CANXYC011209485.1:0-52117 GCA_948193065.1 Aleurites moluccanus
CAAGATAAGAAAATCAAGCAATGGAGGAACTTCCTCCATCTGAACCTTATCACCTACAATTGAAGAATTAAATTTTGCCCAATCAATGGCAACTTTGTTTGTAGATATGGGAATAAAACTAAATGAAAGCAACTGCACCTGAGAATCAAGGTGCTTAATATCATGCAGAATAACCTTTATGGATCATAATAAGGTCCTTCTTTAAAAGCCTTGGCAGTAGCCTTGCTATGAGTGGCTTATTGGGTTTTGCACTCAATTTTCAGTATCATCATTTTCAAGGTCTAACTCATCATAGATAAGGTCAAAGAGTAGGACACATTTCGAAACACTGATTACAGGTTTGAGCAATATTTTTAAAATCGAACCGATTAAAGAATCGATCATAATCAAATTAATTAAACTGAAAAAAATAAGTATACATATATATGTATATATAATTTGACATTTGTTATATATATAATAAAAATAAATATAATTTGACATTTATTATTTTTGATAAAAAATAAAAAATAAAAAAAAATTGATCCAGTCGAAAAAAAAAAAGATATGATTTAACCGATTCACCAATTAATCGATTTTTTAATCAGTTTTTGAAAGATAAATTTTCAGAAACTGATCAGACCAATCATGAGTTTAATTTTTGATTTTTTCAGTTTGATTGATTGGTCCTGTCCGATTTTAATAACCATAAGTTTGAGAAAAAGATTCTAATTAAATAATAAGAGCATAGTCTATTCTTTGGCAGCCAAAATAATAATAATAAGAATAAGAATAAGAATTAAAACCATCCTACAACTAATCAAGCAAGAAAATGAAAGAGATTACTTGTTAAGGCAATAGAAAAAGGTCAGACCGTTCGGGTTAGAACGACTTCATTGCTTTCTTTAATTTGCAATTCTTTCTGAAAAATAGACACAAAAACCTTCAAGGTTCGGTTTTTTTATTAAATCAAATATAAAAATAGTGTATAATCATTCGGAAACAATAAATGGACCAAATGAAATCATTTTCATACAATAAAATTCAAAGAATTAAGAATTGAGAAGAAATTTATATCAAAACTTTCAAAACTGAACATACTTTACATGGAACTCATATAATTCATCTAAAAACATGCTTTTAATAATATATATATATTCTTCTATGGTCCTTATTAAAATGCGTGAGATTGCTGAGACGTAACTTGGATCAACAATTAAGAATGCAGTTGTGACTGTCCCTGCTTATTTCAATGACTCTCAGCATCAAGCAACTAAGGATGCTGGGGTGATTGCTGGCCTTAATGTTACGCGTATCATTAATGAGCCCACTGCTGCAGCTTGCTTATGGTCTTGATAAGAAGGCCTCAAGTGTTGGTGAGAAGACTGTGTTGATCTTTGATTTGGGCGGTGGTACTTTCGATGTCTCACTCCTCACCATTGAGGAGAGAATTTTTGAAGTTAAGGCTACAGCTGGTGACACCCACCTTGGAGGTGAAGATTTTGATAACAGAATGGACCATTTTGTTCAACAGTTTAGGAGGAAGCATAAGAAGGATATCTCTGGAAACCCTAGAGCTCTTAGGAGGTTGAGGACTGCATGCGAGAGGGGGCCAAGAGAACTCTCTCATCTACTGCTCAGACAACTATTGAGATTGATTTGTTGTATGACGGTATTGATTTCTACACAACCATCACCCATGCCAGATTGGAGCAGCTTAACATGGACCTTCTTAGGAACTGTATGGAGCGTGTTGAGAAGTATTTGAGGGATGCTGAGATGGACAAGGGCAATGTGTACGATGTTCCTCTTCTTAGTGGCTCTACAAGAATTCCTAAGGTGCAGCAGTTGTTGCAAGGCTTCTTCAATGGGAAGGAGCTTTGCAAGAGCATAAATCCTGATGAGGATGTTGCTATGGGGCTGCTGCAATATCATTTTGTGGTATTTCCCATAAATATAGTAAGGAGGACTTCCTTCTTGGCTTTGTTTTTAGTGCTGCATCCTTTGCTTATCAGTACATCAAATCTTTTTGCCTGCTTTGTTCTTTTGATTGGTTGACTCAGGTCTTCAATGATTGGCCATACTATAAGAAATCTTTAGTTTCCATGGGTCTGACTTCTTCAAGCCAATTAACCCTCTATGTTCATCCTCCATCATTGACTATATAAAAAGACTGGAATTTTCTTTATCAATTAAATATGAGTGTACATGTGTTTAAATCATAAAATCAGTATAAAATAGATTTTTTTTATTAAATTATTTAAAAGAAGAGTAGATAAATATATATATGTTTAATTATTCAAAGTTCTTATGGACTTGAAGCATTAATAGCCACAATATGATGATTTTATGAGTCGCTGTTTAGTTCGTTTATAAAATTTCAAGATTTGTACATATGAAGACGATGAAATGTCAAATTGGTGGTGGATCATATGATTGAAATTGCTTTAAGAGTGATTTAAGTATAAAGACCCACTAAGTTAAGTTGATAGGCCACCTGTGATAACCTTGGACTTCAGTGCTATAGCCCATGAAATAGAAAAGCTTACCTTTTCTATGAACAAAAGGCTCTGAACTCTGTTTCTTGCGGACTTTTAGAGCCTAATAATTTTATGCACAAAACCAAATGGTTTAATGGGTGTATGTTTGTTGAAATGCAGGTGGAAGGAGCAACATAGGAGGATGGACGTTTGGGATACCTTTTCTCAAGGGGCTCAGTCTCTTTTTCTATAACTTAATTGATTTGTTCTTTATTTATTTATAGTGTTTATGAGTGATTTTTGCCATAGTCAATGCTAATATCAATCAAGAGTAGATGGCAATAGTGGATGTAGATTGAAGTTATCATTATATGTAATTAATTTTCTAATACATATTCGAAGTGGAAATGTTGCACTCTTTTTCTTTCTTTTGCGCTAAACCTATCATTATCATTTTATATAGATGGAGTCCCTCAAACTCTTGATCTTCTTCATTGACAAAATTTTTTTTTCAAATGATAAAGAGATCTTAAAAGCAGAATTTATTATCATTGACAAAAAAAATTTCTTTTTTTAATTATTTGTTATATATATATATATATATATATATATATATATATATATATATATAGTTTTGAATTTTTTTTTTTTAAATTTCATGTTGCTTTTTAATTCCAATTAGAGAATTAATTGTTTAATTTTCTGATAATTGATAAAGAGTACTTGTGAATTATTGTTTCCTATAAGTGAACTAATGCATACTTACATGTGTTTTGTCCTTGAATTGTCGCTAACTTTTAATGCAAATTAAGCTTACATTTTCATTAATATTGTAAAAATGCTTTAAGGATGAAGCTTGAATTTTTTGTTACAGACTATTTCTGATTAATTAGTGGGATGGTCATTTTAATCTTCTATTTGTCTATCGAAATCAAGCATATCTGTGTACATGATATTTTCTTTCAAAAGTCCATCACTGGATTTTGATTAAACATGAAGTTATAATTATGCCTACTTTGGTAGATTTGTGCTTGATCCCCATTTCACAGAACTTCTCTTTCTACTAATTTGAGCCTTCAGTTTTATTTTCTCCAGCTTTTTTATGGATACTTCATAATTTACTTTCTGCAAGATGCAACAGTTGTTGAGATGTAATACATGGTTAGTCTGATCTCTTGATATTTCTCTTATGGCTCATTTGCAGACTGCATTCCAGAAAAAGGAGAGGTTTGCAAAATTGTTGTTTGATGAAGGTGGATTTCATCGATTGTGACCAGGCAAGAAATTCATAGTTTTTAGTCTCTAGGCATTTACCACTAAAATAATGTCTTACTAATACTTATTATTTTATAATTTTTATGTGTCTCTTCTCTCTCTTTACCAGTTTGCCACTCTCTCTCAGTCATCGTTGCTTTGTTTCAGCTTTTTTCTAATAGAACTCGACACATCTGTTTCATTGCAATGCTGTTATCAAACAACGTTAATTTAACTTTATTAGAAAATTCAAAATTACTCTAATTTTTTTTTAAATTCATCTATTATACTCAAACTTGATTTAACATAATACTTAATACTCAAGTTCATATTGAAAATATAATTTATTTCATAAGCTATTAGCTATTACATTGTGTAATGTGTATCATTATTAAATATTTTTTTTCAATTGATTAACATTTTATTGCCTTGTAATCGACATATAACAACTGGCTTGCTAGATTAATTAACTAGCGAAGGAATGATCTAGCAATAACTCCATTTCCGCCACGTGGGAAAAATCCACCAGTTTTTGATTCATTACCAGTCCCATATACAATCCTTAAAATCTCCTGTGGGTTTCTTGAATATGACAGGGAACTAGCATCTGCTGATAGTATGTTACTGGATGTTTTATTCTCAGCTCCAAGCTGAGGGGCCACAATTAAACCTTCGCCTTTGTTTCCACACATAGCAAGCTGATTCCTAAATTCTGATAGCTTATCAGTGAACTGTGCCACAGTCAGGTTATATGGAAACACTGTCTGGTTGGCTTTTGTGTATAATAATGTTCTTATAACTGCATCTTGCCCTGACTCCACGCCCAGGAGGGAGGCCACCAGCTAATTTACCAAGTAAACAAAATAAATGAATAACCGACATTTGTCTAATCATATGTCCATGAAACTTATTTAATAGTAGCCACAGTGTATGAAAACTGAAAAAGAAGCAGCAGAGCTTACACTTTTGGAATTAAAGCCTAAGAGGAAAGGAATAGTGCCAACATAACCTACAAGTCCTACGTAAGGAATGAGATAGGACGCTAAGAGAAAATTGATGGAGGATGAGTAAGGATCGAATGGAGGGGTTAGACGGAAGCCAATTGCTTGATCGAATATTGTAGCGAAATTCTGAGCACTTAGGTCTATCAAGGGCCTTGGGAACCCACCCTGTCTTGAAGTAATGGCCCTGCATATATAATTATTGGAATTTGGATAATGCGATAATTGAATATTAATTTGATTTAATTTGTTAATCTTGAGCTAATATATACTACATGATTGAGAATTTTATTAATATAAAAATGATAAATTTTTTTATAGAAATTAAATTAATTAATTTATGAATTTGATTATCTTCATACATAAAAAATCTCGAATTTAAATTAAATTAAAAAAATTAAAGTGTGAGAAAAAAAAGTAATGGAGAAATTAAAGAGACCTAAGATGGCCAACTTCCTGATAAGCAAATTCCTCGATAATTGGTCTGGTAAGAAAATCGAGATTAGCCCTCCTAGCACCAGTTGGAGGAGGACCTCCTTGGGTCGAATTTGGAGCTATCGCATCCAGTCCTTGGCCAAGTGCACCGAATGAGAAAAACTCCGCTTCTAAGAATTCCAAGTTCAATGCAAACAGAACCCGATCTCTATCAGCTGCCAGGATCCCTCCGCCATAGGGAGCAGCCATGGCCATGTTCAAGTTCAGTACTGTAAGAAGAAGGGCAACGATATTCAAGATAGATGAACTAGCCATTAATTAGTTATGTAATGATCTCCTAATTATTCAAATTACGTATGCACACATATTCTTAATCCATATACATTTATATAGTTGCTTATTGGTTGAAAATTAATACTGAATTTAGTCATATCTTGTTGGACTTTTTTCATATTTACATTTTTATATTTTAGTATTTTTATTTTTCTTATTTATTTTTTATAAGAAATTTATTTTTAGGTGTCATTTAAAATATTATATTAATTTTGATTTATTTTTTATTTATATTCTAATAATTTATTTTATTTTCAGAAAAGCTATCATATTAGACTCATAGAGTTTATGAGAGTAATTTTCTATTTATTTTCTGTAAATTATGAATGGAAGTCAAACTAATCAAATCGATCAAACTAAATTAAACCAAATTAATTGAACTAAATTGAAACCGATAGTTTTACAATTATTTGATTTGATTTCAATTTGAAAAATATAACAAACTAAATATTGAATATGATTTGCAATTTGAACTTTTTTTCTGAGTTTCAAATCGAATCAAACTGAAATAATATATATATTTTTTGTGTTAATTAATGAAATAAATAAATTATGTGTTGTACATTAAATTATTTTTAAAATTTTTTATCATTGATACTTATCGGTGTTTTTTCTAATATAATAAAATAATGGTGATTTATAATCAAATATTTTTTGATAGAAATCGATAAACTGAAAATGATCAAATCGAATCAAACAAACAGTTTGGCTATAACAAGGATTTGATTTTGCTTGAAAATTTTTCAAATCGAAAAAATTAATTTAATTTAATAATAACTTTTCAAATCGATTAAACCGAACCGATACCACTCCTTTAATAAACCTTAAGATTTGAAATAGTTTTTGATTTAATACAAATTATTTTTTTCATTGAAAATATTCTAAATTCCAGTATTTTTTTGAATTAACAATTTGTATTACCTATTATTCTTATATTCAATATAAAATCAATAAATTTTTAAAAAACTTCCATTTAAGTCAATTAGTTAGGTCCTCTTATAACTCTATTAATTAATCTTAATGTCTTATATCTATACCAAGCTTTCAAGAGGTTGTTACTAGCTAATTATATTTATTACGGTCATAATATAACATTTATAGGTTTAAAAGTCAATGGAATTTTTATTTTAACTTATAAAATCTATCCATTGAATTGGTAACTTATCCTAATGTAATACTTGAAAATCCTACATTATGTATTTAATGTGAGTATATATATATATATACACACAAAATAAGATAAGGAAAAGTACAATTTTAATCCTTAAAGTTTAATTTAATTAATATTTTTATTTTTATTTTTTTAAAAATAATATTTTAATTCTTATAATTTGATTTCATAAATTTTTAAGTCATTCTGTTCACTTTTTATGTTAAAATTTATAATAATATTAAAATATCAATTATTTATATTTAAATTTTTAATTTCAACAACCGCAATAAAAATAAATAAATTCACCCAAAATTTACTAAAAAAATTAATTAAAAAATAATCCAATATAACATTCCACACAATTTTCATTTCCATTAATTTAAAAATAAAAATGCATATTATTTAATTAAAAAAATGGAGACATTAATGGATGCCCACCCCACCGTTTTTATATTATCTCCTTCAAGTGGCCACCAAGACCTCCACCGCCACCGCCACCGATTCTCTCTCTCTCTATCTCTCGTATGTCCCCAAAAAATTCATTTCTATTTTATTTATTTTTCTAGTTTCTATTTCCTATTTTCTTTTTCTCCACCATCACCACTACTATCCTCGTTACTATGACCACCAACACCACCTTTGGCTCACCCTTTAGATTGGAACTCTTTACATTAACCCATAAAAATACCACAATCAAAATTCATCAAAACAGAGAAAAGAAAAGAAAATAAAAGAGAGAGACTTGTATTAAAGAGGAGGCGTGGAGAGAGAGAGAAAGAGAGAGATGACTTTGTATTATGGGTTTAGATCTTTTATCCATGAAAGATAAAAGAAAAAAAAAAAGAAATAAAAAAAAGAAGAAGAAGAATCAGAAAGAAAGGAGAAAGGAAAATAAAGGACCAAGGGGAAAGGAGAGGATAGGGATATTTGGATATTTAAAATTATTTTTATTTTTAAATTTTTTTAGATTAATTATTATTTTTTCTTATAAAATAATTTAATACATTAAATTTTTTTGACTTTTTAAAAATATACAAATTCTTTCCTGATAAATGTCATAATATATCACTAGACTTTTTCGTCCAATTTTACGGTTAATCAATCATTAATCAACCCTATAAAAATAATAAAAAGATAAAAAATATTTTTACCCTTTAATTTTAACTAATTACGTTTTGTTTTTACTTTTAAATTTTTTTAGGTTTCATATTTTTGATAATAAAAAATAAAAAATAAAAATATTTTTTAAAAAATAGTTTTTTACTTTTTATTTTTAAATTTATCAAAAATATGAAAATAAATTTTTTATTTATATTAAAAAATTTAAGAAGAAATAATTTAATTTTTTCTTAAATTATTTTTTAAAATAAAAAAATAACAAATAAAAAATAAAAAATATTTTTATATATTTTTTATTTTAAAATTTGTCAAAAATATGAAAATAAATTTTTTAATCTTAAAAATAATTTTTAAAATAAAAATAAAATGTAATTAATTAAAAATAAAAGGTAAGAACATTTATGTCTTTTTATTACACTTGTAGGGTTGATTAGGAGTTGATTAATAGCAAAATTGAACAGAATGGTCTAATAATCTATTATGACATTCGTTAGGAGGGAGTTAATATATTTTTGAAATGTTAGGAATGACTTAATATATTTGGCATTTTACATAGAGAAATAGTAATTAACCCTTACTTTTTTAAATTTTTTAACAAAAAATTTTAAAAAAATAAATAAATGAAAGGACTTAAACATTTATAAAAGCAAAATATAAGGATTAAAATGTTACTTTTTGAAAAAATATGGATGTAGGTCAACTTATTGAGATTAAAATGTATTTTTTAAAATAAAATTTTATGTTTATTTTTTTAAAGAAAAAAATAATGACAATATTTATTAAAAATAAATTTTAAAAATATCATGTGTATTTATTATATAAATACAATATTTTATTAAAAATAAAATATATAAATATTTTTATTTAACTTGTATGATTATGAGCCACAGAGATAATGAGCTAACCACACCCCTTTTTTTTTTTTCTTTTTTTCTTTTTTTTTTTTTAAGGAAACTCTGCATATACAACTACTATATATACAAATCTCAAGCATATCTATAGGGAAGGGGCAAAAGGTTAGAATATGATACCTTTCTAAAGTGAGAAAATTTCATTAGGAAACATTATCAGTGCTCCAAATCTTTATCAATGCCATAGCAATAAATAAATATATGGGAATGCTATATCTTATAGGTTCTTTAAACGGCAGCGACTTGTGTAAATTAAAATGTGTAAATTTTTGGAAAGATAATGGATAAATATATTTCTAAAATGTTATGTAGATTTTATTTTACTTTTTGTGTATGATAAGATTATTATAATACTCATAAAAAATTTTATACTAAAAATTATAATTATTAATTATTAAATAATTTCTCTAATGACTTATGAATACCTTAAAAACACTAATTAATAATAATTATTTTATATTAGAAATAGTTAGAAAACCGTTGTTTCTAATAAAATATAATTTGAAAATAATTATTTTTAAATAAATTAAATAAAAAAATTAATTATGAAAAAAATTTCAGACTCTTAAAGTGAAAATAGTGAAACAATAATTTTTTTGTTTTACTTTTCTTTTTAGTTTAAATTAATGCTATTTTAAGTGATAAGTTAAAAATATTAAATTAATATTTTTTAATTAATGTCTTTAAAATACTTATTAGAAAAATTGATTCTATATAATTAGAGAGAGAGTTAGATAACAAATTGATTCTATAAAAAGGCTAAAGGCCTTCCTAAATTTTAGGCATTAGACTAAATGGTGACAATTAGGGCTTTGCATAATTTAATTCAATTGGGAGATTGAGAAATCTTTGAATTGAACTAAATTTTTAGAAATTTTAAAATGAAGAAGCCGAATTGAATTTTTTTTTTAAATATTTTAATTTTTAAAATATTTTTAAAATTTTATTAAAAATTTTATTAACTCAAATTAGATTAAAAATTTTATTAACTCAAATTAGATTATTTATTATTTTTTTATAATTTCTAATATAATATACGTTAATAATGATGTGATGTTACATGGACGACACATCAGTAATTTTAATATTATTAAATAAAATATCACTAAAATATCTAACAGCGAAAATTAAAGATCCCAAATTATCACAAAAAATTTTACAAACTCCAAATACTAAAAACATGAAAACACAAAATATTTATCTATAATTTTTTCCAAAATTTTATTTACACAAGACTATATAATACTTATAAATGTAAAAAATAAGATATACTTTTAAGACCTGTGTCCTTAATGAGCCCAAAGTTACCGTTAAAATGTTTTGCATACTTTAATATTTACCAACTGCAGGGATTAAATATAATTATGTAAACACAAATTAGTTTCGATTAATCTAGTCTTGATTGATTTAATATATATTGAAAATTTTTCAAATTAAATGTCACATCCCAATTTCAGTGGTGCGACGATTTTAAGGTAAGGATAGAGTTAAAACCACCATAAATCCGTAGAATTCGCAAATCCTGAATCTCATGCACAATTATATCAATTATAATATCATATTCATAATCCATATAAGCATAACTCATTACTTTACTATATCATTTCATAATTTTCTCTTGTTACTTACTGATCAAAAGATGCATTTCATATCACTAAGAAATAATAGTACAAAAAAAAAATAACAATTCATACATCAAATATATTATCATCCTCAAATGATAAACTGCGGAGCTCTAGAGTATACTCCCATTACATATTGTGTCATAATACCATTTAATGAATATACATAATCATATATTAAAAAAATTACAATGAAAGCTTCTTGGAATGAATAAGTTAATAAGCTTGGTCTTCTCTATTAGCTCCCTCCCGAGCTACACTATTACCTGAAATCTACAGAAGATGGATGAGCCTTCAACTCAGTAAGATATGAACATCATGAATCAAGAATCTGAATATCAAATCATAATCATGTGCATATATTTATATAGAAATGGGTATGAAAAAATTTCAAGCTTTACTTGAAAAAATATGAGTGCTTATAATAGTTAGCACTATCAAATCATATCACAAATCGAATCATGGTTCTTTTTTAGAATATAAAATGCCCACAAAGAATGGCATTCTCAAATCTCATCTGATAGAACTGATCTCATATCATAACATACGTATCAGTAGCCTTGCTACTTTAACGTGAACGCATGCTTGGCTAGGCATGTGCCTAGAGCTCATGGTTCCCTCTAAGTAAAACACTGATAAAAATCCTATCAGTTGGGCTCCCAAAGTGCACGATGGACCAATGAATTTACTCTCATTGGGAAGAGCATTCTATCTATAGGATCATGTGGTTTCAATTTTACAAGAAACATATTGGTCACAAGACCATCAACATATATCATCATTCAAATTGGGTTTAACAAGTAAGAAGTATATGAACTTGATCCAAGAAAGTTGATCAAGTCATTTACATTATATACATATATACATATATGGATGAACAATTTAAGAATGCTTGGTCATATTATTTCAAAGAACAATAATCAAATATGATGTTCACACTTACCTTAACACAGTTTTCTCTTGAAATTTTCTCTAGCAATTTGCTCAACTCGAACTCCTCAATTACTTTGATTTTCTCCTCCTAAAATTTTTTTTCAAATATTCAAAATTAGAGTTTTCTCCAAATCAATAATATTTAACATGATTTCTGAATATTTAATCATTTTAGAGTTTCTATTCTTAATTCCAATCCTTAATTTAATTTATCTCTTAAGGAAAAATCTGCATTTAATTTGGATTTACTGCTCATGCTACTATTCATGACAGCCCCAAAATTCTGATTTCTCCCACATTAATTACCATTAATGACTTGAAATTACTTACAATAAATTCTATACACCTAATATTAATTATTCTAACCAACAGACTTATATAAATCTGAAACAAATAATTTTAGAAGAAAATTTACCTTATTTCTTCAAAATTAAATTTCCTGAGATTTCTTACTTAAATCTGATGATTTCTGCCTTAAAATAGAATAATCTAGAGATCTAATGCATTAATTTGAGTATTAATGCCTTAGAAAATAAAATGAAACTAATCTGAAAAAAGACTGAAATTAACGAAAAAAGAAGAAAGGAAAAATCGTGAAAATGCTACTGGGCTGCTGGGGTTAAATAGACCACTGCCCCAAAAATCTCGCTTGCCAGCTCGCCAATCCGCCTCGGCAAAGCCACCTCGCATATGCCAACTCGCCATTCCCAGCTCGCCAAACTGATTCGGCAATGCCACTTCGCTAATCCAGCTCACATATGTCACCTCGCATATGCTGTCTCGCCCAACTCTCTTCGCAAACTCTTCCTCGCATATGCCACCTAGGCAATGCCTCTTCATCTCTTCGCCAACTCGGTTCACCCAATCTCCCTCTTTGCCAAATCCTGCTCGCGAATTGCCACTTCGCACATTTCCTCTTCGCCAAATTCTGCTTCGCGAACGGCCACTTCGCATATTCCCTCTTCGCCAAACTCTGCTTCGCGAACTGCCACTTCACATAATGCCACCTCGCCTTATCCTCTTCGTCTAACTTAGCTTCGCATATGCCTCTTCGCACATACCTCTTCGGCAATCTCACCTCGCCACTTCGCCAGCTCGCAAAATGCTACCTAGCATTTTGCCGGCTCGCCACACCAAGACTCTGCTAAGTTGAAACCTTTCCTGAACAACTTACACTTAATCAGCTCACAATTAAGCTATAAACATCCAAACTTACTAATTCTTTTTGTCACTTAAAATAAACATGCAGGGGCTCAACATATCAAAAATTTAAATCACGAGAGCAACTATACAGACCATGGTGACTCTCTAATTGTCACACAGACTTACTGCCCCATAACTCATCTGAACAGGTCTGATAATTTCCATTCTCCACTGAGACATACTTATCCAAAATTCCTGAAATTTTACAGCCAACAACAAAATACATAAAGAAACATTTTTCATGTTTATACTTTTGGCTCAATCTGTCTCAGTCATTCTCAGAAATTTCAAACAGACACTGTCTTCCTGCGAAAACACTCAACCAAACTGGTTCTGCTCAATGGGACATAACTCATCACACACATAGAATTTTGCTAAGTCATTTTATAGAATTTCAGCTGAGACATAAACTCACAACTTTTATGTTTTACACTTTACCAAATTATTTCTTTAAGATCATGCAATCAACCTCAAACAATCTTGCAACTGAAATCAGAAATTCTGGATTTCTCAAACATTCATATAAAGAATTAATTAATTCTTCAAACATACAATTTAATTAAAATAACATAAATGGCAGATATTACATTCTTTCTCCCTTAAATAAATTTATCCTCGAATTTATAATAATATGCCTCAAGTCTGAAATAAATGGGGATATTTATCTTGCATGCTTCTCTCACTTTCCCATGTATACTCTTCCATGGCTTGGTTTCTTCACAAAACTTTCACCATTGATAACTCCTTGTTCCTTAGCTTCTTAACCATTCGATCTACAATTGCAATTGAGACTTCTTCATATGACAAATCCGGTTGAAGATCCACTTCCGACACTTGAAGCATATGAGAAGGATCGGTAACATACCTCCAAAGTATCGATACATGAAATACCGGATGCACCTTATCCATAATAGGAGGCAAAGCCAACTTATAGGAAACCTCCCCAACCTTGCTCAAAATCTCAAAAGATCCGATAAATCTTGGAGACAGCTTGCCTCTCTTGCCAAACCATAGAACTCCTTTCATTGAAGATATCTTTAGAAATACAAGGTCTCCAATGGCAAACTGAAGATCCTTCCTCTTCAGGTCGGCATAACTCTTTTGTCGACTGAAAGCTGTCTTCAATCTTTCACGGATCAATGGAACCTTTTCTGAAGTATATTATATCAACTACGGTCCTTCGATATACTTTTCTCCAACTTCATCCCAATACAATGGAGATCTGCACTTCCTTCCATACAAAGCTTCGTAAGAAGACATCTGGATCGTGGAATGATAATTGTTGTTATAGGCAAATTCTATCAAAGGCAAGTGAGCATCTCAATTCCCTCCAAAGTCTAGAATGCACATCCTCAGCATGTCTTCTAGAGTTTGGATGGTCCTCGCCGATTGACCATCTGTTTGCGGATGGAATGCTATGCTGAAATAAAGCTGAGTACCCAGACATTCTTGTAATTTCTGCCAAAATCTCGAGGTAAACTGAGTACCTCTATATGATATGATTGAAACTGGTACTCCATGAAATTTAAAAATCTTATCCACATAAATTTGGGCATATTGAAAAACTCCATAAGTCATCTTGACTGGCAAGAAATGGGCTGACTTGGTCAATCTATCCACAATGACCCATATCGAGTCATAGCCTCTTGAAGTTCTTGGCAATCCAACTACAAAATCCATGGTTACTCTTTCCCATTTTCATTCTGGCAATGACAACTCTTAGAGTAATCCTGATGGTTTCTGATACTCAAACTTGACTTGCTGAAAAGTTAGACATTTGGCTACATATTCTGCAACATCTCTTTTCATTCCACTCCACCAATATGAATTCTTGATGTCATGGTACATCTTTGTTGCACCTAGATGCACATTATACTTGGCGTGATGTGCTTCCTTAAGAATCATATCTCTTAACCCCTCAACTGCTGGAATACATAGCCTACTACCATGCCTTAATATGTCATCAGCCACATTAAATCCTGCAGCTTTTTCTGACCCTACATCATTCTTTATCTTCACCAACTGAGGGTCTCTATCTTGAGCTTCTCTAATTTGATCTATGAGAACCGGCTTGACTTGAAAATTTGCCAAAAGCACTCCTGAATCCGACAATTTCCAACTGATTCCCATAACATGTAATCTCTGCACTTCCTTCACTAAAGGCCTTCTACTCACTTGAATATGGGATAAGCTCCCCAAAGACTTTTTGCTCAATGCATCAGCCACAACATTAGCTTTCCCTGGATGATATAAGATTTCACAGTCATAATTCTTAAGCAATTCAACCCATCTTCTTTGCCTAAGGTTAAGATCTTTCTGCTGGAATATATACTTCAAACTCTTATGATCTGTGAAAATCTCACACTTCTCACCATACAAGTAGTGTCTCCAGATCTTCAATGCAAACACTACTACAACCATCTCAAGATCATGAGTTTGATAGTTCATCTCATGCTTCCTCAACTGCCGAGAAACATAGACTATCACTTTTTCATGCTGCATAAGCACACAACTAAGCCCCACTCGCGATGCATTGCAACACCGCATATCCTCCTTCACCCGAAGACAAAGCTAAAACAGGTGCCGTGGTGAGACAAGTCTTCAACTTCTGAAAGCTCTCTTCACATGCATCCGACCATAAAAATTTAATTTGCTTTTGAGTGAGCTTGCTCAAAGGTGCTGCAATCTTGGAGAAGTCTTGAACAAATCTCCTGTAGTAGCCTACCAAACCCAAGAAACTCCTAACTTCTGAAACATTCGTGGGTTTTGGCCAACTAAGGATTGCTTCAACCTTTCTAGGATCGACTTTAATCCCTTCTTTACTTACTATATGCCCAGAAAGCCCATATTCTCAAGCCAGAATTTACACTTCGAAAACTTGGCAAATAGCTGATGCTCTCTCAAAATCTGCAACACAACTTTAAGGTGTTCTTCATGCTTTTCTTTACTCTTAGAATACACAAGAATGTCATCAATGAACACAATGACAAACTTGTCCAAGAATGGCCTGAACACCCTATTCATCAAATCCATAAATGCAGCTGGTGTATTAGTCAATCCAAATGGTAACACTAAGAACTCATAGTGTCCATATATGGTTAGGAATGCTGTCTTCGACACATCCTCATTCTGAATTCTCAACTGATGGTATCCCGACCTTAAGTCTATCTTGGAGAAATGACTTGCACCTTGCAACTGACCAAATAGATCATCTATTCTTGGCAAAGGATACTTGTTCTTGATAGTTACCTTGTTGAGCTGCCTGTAGTCTATGCATAACCTTATAGAACCATCCTTCTTCTTCATAAAGAGTACAGGTGCTCCCCGCGGTGAACTACTGGGTCTAATAAATCCTTTCTCAAGCAGATCTTGCAACTGAGTCTTCAATTCTTTCAACTCAACTGGTGCCATATGGTAGGGAGGAATAGAAATCGGATTTGTGCCAGGTAGCAACTCTATACCGAACTCTATGGCAAACCAGACAATTCTTCAGGAAATACGTCCAGAAACTTATTGACTATTAGAATCTGCTAAAAACCTTTCACTTCTTTACTAATGTCCCGGACATATGCCAAATACCCTTGGCAACCCTTTCTCAACAATCTTCTTTCCCCAATGGCAAATATAACATTGTATGGTACTTCACTTTGCTCCCCTTGGAACTCAAATTCCTCACTTGAAGGTGGCTTAAAGATTAGCTTGTTCCTATTACAGTCTATAATGGCATAATGCTTGGACAACTAATCCATGCCCAAAATCACATCAAACTCCAACAATGGCAATTCAATCAAATCTGCATTCAAGTTCTTGCCACCTATGCTAACCACACAGGATG
This sequence comes from Aleurites moluccanus, assembly GCA_948193065.1. Lineage (NCBI taxonomy): Eukaryota > Viridiplantae > Streptophyta > Magnoliopsida > Malpighiales > Euphorbiaceae > Aleurites > Aleurites moluccanus. The sequence continues at coordinate 16,259 of CANXYC011209485.1, forward strand.
GATAGGAGTTCTGAACTTCAATCTCTTCCTCTAAGGGAGTAGAAACAACCAATATACTCTCAAGCAATTTACAAGGCACATGCAACTTTTTAGCAAAACATGATGATACAAATGAATGCGTAGCTCCCGAATCAAACAATACTCTAGCATTCAAGGCTTGAATCGGAAGAATATCTGTAACCATTGTATTGGATGCTTGAGCTTCATGCTGTGCCAAGGCAAAAAATCTCCCTCTGCCTCTACCTATAGGAGCTGATCCTGAAGCCTGAGACTCATGCTGACCTGATCCTCTGCCAGCCTCAACAGTTCTACCTAGAATACCTCTACCTCCTCCTGGCTACTGACAGATGCTCCTCTCTCTGCTCATCTAAACTGTAGCCTGAGAAGCCTGAGGTCTTCCTCTAAAAGAAGGCTGTGGACAATCCTTAAGGAGATGACCATGTTGTCCACCCCCATAACATACACCTGATCCAAAGAAGCAAGGTCCTCTATAAAGCTTACCATATATAGGACAAGAAGTATTAGTCCTAGATGGTGCGGAACTGGCTGCACTATAGCTCACTTGAGGAAAAAATCTAGAGGGATTCTGTCTCTGCTGGGATCTCCTTGATTGTCCTCTAAATCCCCCCTGAGAAGCTGATCGAGGCAAAATATTCATACTCTTTACCCCGCTATCCTACCTAGAAGAACTTTCAATTTTAGCCTTCTTCTACTATTCCCTTTCTGATTTAGTCTCCATCTCTCTATTCTCAATTACTCTAGCCTTATCCATAAGCTTGGAGTAAGAGTCAAACTCAAGAGCAGCCAAAACTTTAAACAATGGAGCTATAAGCCCCCTACGGAACCTCTGAATCCATGCTGCTTCTGTAGGCATAAGAGCTGGAGCAAACTTACTCAACTGGCTGAATTTCTTTGCATACTCTGATACAGTCATACCAGGAGTCTGAACCAACCTCTCAAACTCAATAGATTTAACGTCTCTTACACTCTCTGGAAGAAACTCATCAAGGACCAATTCTCTGAATCTCTCCCATGATAAATCTTCATTATCTCGAAGCATACCAGAAATGCTTCTCTTGAACCAATCTTTTGCATCAGCCTTCATCAGATAACCCACAAATTCTATAGCCCTTCTGTCCGAAATTCACATAATCTGAACTTTCTCTTCTATCTCTTCCAGAAAATCTGTAGGATCCACTTCCCCCTTATATTATGAGGGCTTAAGCTTGAGAAATCTTTCAAAGGATACCTCTTCTTCTTGACGCACTACTGGCGGTGGAATTACTGGAGCAACAGGGATTTCTGAAACTACCTGTACTGGAGGAGCTTGCTGCTGCCTCTGCTGAGTAATAAACTCAGCTAATACCTCATAGTTTCTCTGCAGCTGATCTAACTGTTGTGCCATATGAGCCACATCTACTGGTGGCACAGGAGGAACCTCATCTCCTCTATTCCCTCCTGCTGAACCTTCTTCAGAAGGTAATTCTCGCCTAGGACAGCCTCGCCCTCGTCCTCTGCCACGATGCAGAGGCATCTCGATACTGATAAGAAGAACAAACATTATCAGACTCACTACGCACACTTAATGCATATATATATATCAAAGGAAGACACAATTGGACGAGACATGATCCTATGCTCCGTAATTATCTTAATCAATACTTATACTAGTGCTCATGCATCTCTATCTATCTTCTGTGCTGAGGATTATAAACCTAGAGCTCTGATACCACCTCTGTCACACCCCGACTCCAGTGGTGTGACGGTCATAGGGCAAGGGTAGGCTTAAGGCCACCATAAACCCATAGAACTTACAAATCCTGTATCTTATTCACAATTATATCAATTATAATATCATATAATATCATATTCATAATCCATATAAACATAACTCATTACTTTACTATATCATTTCATAATTTCCTCTTATTCCTTACTGATCAAAAGATGCATCTCACATCACTAAGGAACAAGAGTACCCAAAAAAAAAAAAAAAATAACAATTGATACATCAAATATATTATCATCCTCAAATGACTAACTATGGAGCTCTAGAGTATACTCCCATTACATATTGTGTCATAATACCATTTAATGAATATACATAATCATATATTAAAAAAATTACAATGAAAGCTTCTTGGGATGAATAAGTCAAGAAGCTTGATCTTCTCTATTAGCTCCCTCCCGAGCTACACTATTACCTGAAATCCACAGAAGATGGGTGAGCCTTCAACTCAGTAAGATATGAACATCATGAATCAAGAATCTGAATATCAAATCATAATCATGTGTATATATTTAGATATAAATGGGTATGAAAGAATCTCAAACTTTACTTGAAGGAACATGAGTGCTTATAATAGTTAACACTATCAAATCATATCACAAATCGAATCATGGTTCTTGTTTAGAATATAAAATGCCCACAAAGAATGGCATTCTCAAATCTCATCTGATAGAATTGATCTCATGTCATAACATACGTATCAGTAGCCTTGCTACCTTAACGTGAATGCATGCTTGGTCAGGCATACGCCTAGAGCTCATGGTCCCCTCTAGGTGGAACACTGATAAAAATCCTATCAGCTGGGCTCCCAAAGTGCACGATGGACCAATGAATTTACTCTCATTGGGAAGAGCGTTCTATCCAAAGGGTCATGTGGTTTCAATTTCACAAGAAATATATTGGTCACAGGACCATCAACATATACCATCATTCAAATTGGGTTTAACAAGTAAGAAGCATATGAACTTGATCCAAAAAGGTTAATCAAGTCATTTACATTATATACATATATACATATATGAATGAACAATTTAAGAATGCTTGGTCATATTATTTCAAAGAACAATAATCAAATGTGATGTTCACACTTATCTTAACACAGTTTTCTCTTAAAATTTTCTCTAGCAATTTGCTCAACTCCAACTCCTCAATTACTTTGATTTTCTCCTCCTAAGAAATTTCTTCAAATATTCAAAATTAGGGTTTTCTCCAAATCAATAATATTTAACATGATTTCTGAATATTTAATCATTTTAGAGTTTCTATTCTTAATTTACATCCTTAATTTAATTTATCTCTTAAGGAAAAATCTGCATTTAATTTGGATTTACTGCTCATGCTACTATTCATGACAGCCCCAAAATTCTGATTTCTCCCACATTGATTACCATTAATGACTTCAAATTACTTGCAATAAATTTAATACGCCCAATATTAATTATTCTAACTAACAGACTTATATAAATCTGAAGAAAATAACTTTGAAAGAAAATTTACCTTATTTTTTCAAAATTGAATTTTCTGAGATTTTTTTCTTAAATCTGATGATTTCTGCCTTAAAATAGAATAATCTAGAGATCTAATGCATTAATTTGAGTATTGATGCCTTAGAAAATAAAATGGAACTAATATGAGAAAAGACTGAAATTAACGAAGAAAGAAGAAAGGAAAAATCGTGAAAATGCTACTGGGCTACTGGGGTTAAATAGACAACTGCCTCAAAAATCTCGCTTGCCAGCTCGCCAATCCGCCTCGGCAAAGCTACCTCGTATATGCCAGCTCGCCATTCCCAGCTTGCACTTCCCAGCTCGCCAAACTGATCTGGCAATGCCACTTTGCTAATCCAGCTCGCATATGTCACCTCGCATATGCTGTCTCGCCAAACTCTCTTCGCGAACTTTTCCTCGCATATGCCACCTCGGCAATGCCTCTTCGCCTCTTCACTTCTTCGCCCTTCGCCAACTCGCTTCGCCTATCTCCCTCTTCGCCAAATCCTGCTCGTGAATTTCCATTTCGCACATTCCTTCTTCGCCAAACTCTGCTTCGCGAACTGCCACTTCATATATTCCCTCTTCGCCAAACTCTGCTTCGCGAACTGCCACTTCACATAATGCCTCTTCGCATAATGCCACCTCGCCTTATCCTTTTCGCCTAACTTAGCTTCGCATATGCCTCTTCGCACATGCCTCTTCGGCAATCTCACCTCGCCACTTCGCTAGCTTGCAAAATGCTACCTCGCATTTTGCCGGCTCGTCACACCAAGACTCTGCTAAATTGAAACCTTTTCTGAGCAACTTACACTTAATCAGCTCGCAATTAAGCTATAAATATCCAAACTTACTAATTCTTTTTGTCACTTAAAATAAACATGCAGGGGCTCAACATTTCAAAAATTTAAATCACGAGAGTAACTATACAGACCATGGTGACTCTCTAATTATCACCCAGACTTACTGTCCCATAACTCATCCGAACAGGTCTGATAATTTCCATTCTCCACTGAGACATACTTATCCAAAATTCCTAAAATTTTACAGCCAATAACACAACACATAAAGAAATATTTTTTATGTTTATACTTTTGGCTCAATCTGTTTCAGTCATTCCCAGAAATTTTAAACAGACACTGTCTTCTTGCGAAAACACTCAACCAGACTGGTTCTGCTCAATGGGACATAACTCATCACACACAGAGAATTTTACTAAGCCATTTTATAAAATTTCAGTTGAGATATAAACTTACAACTTTTATGTTTTACACTTTACCAAATTATTTCTTTAAGATTATGCAATTAACCTCACAAAATCCTGCAACTGAAATTAGAAATTCTGAATTTCTCAAACATTCATATAAAGAATTAATTAATTTTTCAAACATACAATTTAATTAAAATAACATAAATGGCAGATATTACATTAAAGAAATAAATAATCTTCATAAAATTAAAATTTCATTTAGTCTAATAATCCCCTTAAAATATACATACAATCTGATTGAATATACCTCAAATTGATTTTAAAAAAAAATGTATATAAAGTATAATTAATAATGTGGGTGGAGTGTGTGATGTTGCTTACCCTTTTAGAAGTGTAGTCGACTAGATATGAAATGGTGCCAAGTGCCAACGTATCCTACAAGTCCCACGCAAGGGAGAAGGTAGGATGCTAAGAGAAAGTTGACTGTGCTCAGATAAGGGTTAAATAGAGGATCCAATTTGCAGCCAATTGCAAAATTTTGAGGGCGGCGATCGTACAGAGGTCTTGGAATTCCACAAACTGCATCTATGATTGCCCTGAAAAAAAAAAGCACCATTAGATGAATAAATTAAGTCATATACTTCATTAATACCTAGAATCAAAAGTTGAGTTCATGCATATCAAACTAGATAGTGTTTGATGTTTTACAACCTGAGATGACCAACTTCTTTCGACGAGCGATAGGATCAAGATTAGCCTTTTGGACTCCAATGGGAGGAGGACCACCCATGGTGAAATCTGGAGCAATAGTATCAAGCCCACAACCACGTGCGCCATAGCAGAAGAACTCTGCTTCAAAGAGTTCCAAGTTCATAGCAAACTGAAGGTGATCTTTGTCATTAGCCTCAATCGGTCCACAATGATTGTTACAACTATCCACTACAACAACATAAACCATAGCAAACAAGAAAACAAACAGCAACAGTTAACCATTTTTTTTCAATAATTTTCTGCTCAGATACAGAACTTGAACAATTTGATCCCACTAGAATCAAAAAGTCATTCATTACATTTCCTGTGTTAATGTTATAGGAATAAGAAAGCAGCTCATCACATACCTTGGAATGGCTTGAGCTACGTACTGCCTTGATCAACACCTCCAATTCCCAGCTTTTGACATAGTGCGCTCTTTCCACCCTCTCAATTTGCTCCATACATGGTCTTGAATTGCTTTGAAAACCTGTTTCTTAGCCCTTCCAATTATGGACGGAAGGCCAAGATATCTGCCGTGCAAAGTGATATTTTCAACTCTTAACTTTATTTGAATTTAATATCATATATTTAAATTTTTATTCAAACTTAGATTTGTTAAATTTTGGAATAACATTCAATTTTCTTCACAAGATTAGCAAGCTAATCAAGATTCTATATTTTTTATATAGAAATATTTTTATCTAATTAATATTTATTTTTACTATATAAATAGTCTGCATTGTTGATTTTACATTCAAAATTAATTTTGTGTTACCTAAATTAATCACCCATATAATTAAAATCTCCCCTAAATATTATAATGCACAAATTTTCTTAACCGTGATCCTAATATCTAATTCATAGGTTAGCCATTAATTATTATATTGGATGTATCATTACAACATTATTCAAATGGAGAATGAATCACATTATATATTAACAAATAAAATCCATTCATATGCACATCTATAGCATGAACTTTGTGAGGAAAATAAAAATAAAAATTCACCTAATGGTTTGATCACTTTCCTCTTTTTATCTAAATCACAATCAATATAATCACTCAAGAAGAGAGATAAAAGTAAAGTAATAAACTATATATGGAATATTTAATTTATATATTTTTGCGTTGATATGGAGGAAGTTACCCTTGTTAGCCTTAAGTTTCTAGATCGTTTATATAAATAAAATTTTTAATGAAGGTCTAAATAATATTTTTTTATTGACAGACGAATAATTAATTCTAATTTTTGATTTGAAATGAGTCACGAGCTCATAATATATAAAAAAAATGCTTATTTTTAAATTTGATAGCATTTCATTTAGGTTGGTCCAAATAATTTTGTTTTCATCTCTAAAATCATTCGTTTAAAATTTTAACAGGTCATTTTTATTTTTTAACTTTATTTTTATATTTTTAAACTTATATTTTTTTTTCTTTTTTAAGATTATAGTTTAAAGCTGTATTTAAACTTCTTAATCAGTATTCTAAAAATAACTTTCATTTTATAAAAATTTAAAAATCCTAAAATTTTATATTTTAGACCACAAACATCCACTTATTGACTAAATTTTTTTTTAATTGAGAAAAAAGGGTTATCATGAATTGGAAATTTTATTGTCATAAGATATAATATTTATTCAATAACATAGGCATTAAATGTATGTCTTTTATTTTGATACAAAATTACAAATACATAATTTTTATTGAATTTAGTGCATTTTTTAATAAGGAAAAGAAAACATATTTTACGGTTGATTTGATCGAATGGAATAAAATAGTTATTCAATGAATGGAATAATTATTAATAATTTTTTTTATAAAATTTATATTTTATAAATTTAAAAAATATCTATTATATATAATAAATTATTAAATATTTAAAATTTCAACTATAACTTGAGACTATAAATTTATTATTTCATGAAATCACTATCTTACAACTAAAAAGATCAGCATCAAAATGAATGGAGGGATATGATAAATATTTTATTTAATTTAGTTAGAAATATTTTCGAGTTAATTTACATATCAATCGATATTAAATTTTATTTTTTAATTAGCAAATAAATTTAATCGACTTCTTTATGTAAAGTTTGGACTTTTGACTCAACACCCAATCATGAAAAATGAAATGAAAAGTATGAAATTTTAGGTTGAAAAAACAAACATTTACTCTTAAGAGGATTTGTTTGATTTATCTTAAAATTAAAAATTAAATAAAAATAAATATTTAAATTTTAGAATTTTTTTTTATTAATTAAATATAATTTATACATGAAATGATATAGCTCATTATTCATAAATAAAAATGATTTATTTTTTCTAAAAAAATATAATTTAATGATTAAAATAATAATTATACTTATATATATCAATATAAATTTTGAATTATTTAAAAGTGAAAAGATAATAAAAAAAATAGATTATTTGTGAGTCAAAATAAAAAATTCAATGATGTTTCAAGAATTGCATTTGGTCGCTAATTTTATAGTGAATTAAACATGCTCTTAGAGCAATAAAATTAAGTTTGGTAAAGACTTTTTAATGACAAAGACTTTTTCTGATTTAATATTTATTCAGCAGTTGGATCATGGTTTTAAATATAACGTGGTTATTTTTAGGTTTTTGATATGGCAGTGACCGATATTATCTTTATATAATAGTTAAAAAATAAATAATCAATATCGATCGCGATGACCGTTATTTAACGATAACGGCCGTGACAAATCGTGATACACCGTTATATAATGCGACAGATAAAAAATTTAATATTTTAAAATTTTTGATAAAAATTTTATTATATTTTATTAACTTATATTTTTTATTTATACTTTTTGTTAAATAATAAAACGAAAAACAATAATAAAACATTGAGTATCCAACAGTTGGATACTCAATGTTTAATTATAATATTTAATAAAATTAATTAATTATTATATTTTTAATAACTAATTTTTCATATTTATAATTAAAAATTAATTTATATTCATATATGAAACTAATAGCAAAGATTTCAGTTGAAATAATAAATCAAATTATGGAAATATAGCATGGTTATCATTTATGTGACCAATTACTTTATGTTATAATATTGCTTATGTGAATTATTACTATATTTATATTATTACCATTAAAGCACTAGCTGCTAGTTATAAAATAAAAAATAAAAAAATCCAATGAATTTAAATATATTATTTTAAATTATGAATTAATCGATAGCGATCTATCATATCACATCTTAATTATGATATAATAATATTAGAATATGAATTTCATTAATAAAATTAATTTTAAAAAATATAATAATATAAATTATATATATAACTTATTATATTTATGTAATTTTGTAATTTATTTTTATAATTTTATATATATTTTATGTCATTATATATATTTTATATAACCATAAATTAGGGTGATTTATTTTTGATGCATATATATAATTTTTTTATTTATTTTTTGTAATTTTATATGTACTGTATGTACCTTTTTGAATTTATTTATTTTTATGGAAAGTAGGCAACCTCTCTAAAAAGCTAAAAGGATAAAAAATTAAAAATAATAAAAATAAAACTTATCCATATCAAAAAGGTAAGAATGTAGCCATTTGTCACAATCTTAGACTCTTTTTTTTTTTTTTTCTCTTTCTTTTCTCTTTTTATTTTATGGTTTTTTTATATGATTATTTAAAAATAATATAATATATGTTTTATTTTAAATTATTCGTTATTATTTTAAATAAAATTTTAATGTTAAATTTTAATTTATTTATTTATATTTATGTTTTTATTTATAAAATTAATTTTTTTTATGTAAATTTATTTATTTTTTCTATTTAAAAAATATCTTTCGTCGCATTTTTAATAAATCAGATACGTCAAATAATTTAATATTAATTTTAAATAAAACGTGATTTATATTGATATGTTAATTATAATTGTGAGATTTAATATTTTTATTTTTATAATTTCATGAAATTTTAGTAATAAAATTTATTTTATATTTTCGTAAATGAAATATTTTTTTTTTATAAAAAAAAAATCCATATCACTTTTTTTTTTCAGAAAACAAATTTATCAAAATATCCTCAGATATGAGCTCAGCTTACATAACATGTCGGTTGTTACTTGTTAATGGCGTCCACGTCAGAGGCACGCCACTGCGGGCGGGCTGGCAGGCAGGTAGAGGTTGGTGACGATGGAAATTGAAATGAAATCCAAATTCCAGTTGCTTGCATTTAGCGATTTTTAGTTGCTCAAACCAAACAAACAAACAAATTCAACAAACCAAATCAATCCATTTCATTATTCTGTTTGTATATCTAACCAACAAACACACAGTAATAATATCTTTACCTAACCAAACTAAACTCCTTAATCATAGAAACGTTCTGTTCGAATTTATTGGGGGTTCAGGAGCTTATTAGTTTTGCCTTTTTAGTTTTGAATAATTTCATTTCTTCATTAAATGGCATTGTTTCGTAAATTGTTCTATAAGAAGCCACCAGACGGGCTGCTCGAGATCTGCGATCGTGTTTACGGTGCGTTTCTTTCTTTCTTTTTTGAAATAGGGTTTTAAATTTTGAAATTAGTGTGGTATGATTTTGTATATAGTACAATATAATTGAATTGGATTATTTGATTTGTGTAGCATATAATTGAATTGAAATCAATGTCATGAAACCGAGTTTTGGAGGTGTTTCAATAATTGAATTTCTGGGTTTTGTTGCCTTAAGTTCAATAGAATCACCATTGGGTTTCTTTTGAAGTCCTCCCTGTTGCATAATAGTAGGGAATAATGACCAATGCGTCTTTTGATTCCATGGTACTGGAGTCGTCTCCAGCGTCATAAAATGAATTTAATGAGGCTTTATGAATTTTTAACACCTGGAAAGAAGAGGAGAAAAGTGGAGTTTGAAACTATACAGTGTTTCAATTGGCATTTGAGTTTTTGCCAACAGCAATAGGGTTTCATTCTTTTAGTTAAATTTTCAATTTAAACTTTAATTTCGTTTCTAACAACCTAATCTGTATAACAGCAATTGGGTTTCGTTCTTTTAGTTAAAATTTTCAATTTAAACATTAATTTCATGCCTAACAATCTATATTTTGTATAAATATAGTCTTTGATTACTGTTTTACCACGGATGCTTGGCAAGAAGAAAATTATAAGAGCTATATGGGTGGAATAGTTGGAGAACTTAAAAAGCACTTTCTTGATGCTTCATTCTTGGTGTTCAATTTCCGCGAGGGAGAGTCACAAAGCCAGCTTTCTTACGTTCTTTCTGAATATGATATGACCATCATGGAGTACCCACGGCAATATGAAGGTTGCCCATTGCTCAGAATGGAGGTGATCCACCATTTTCTAAGATCGGGTGAAAGTTGGCTCTCACTTGGCCAACAAAATCTGATTCTAATGCATTGTGAACGGGGTGGCTGGCCGGTTCTTGCTTTCATGCTGGCAGCACTATTGCTTTATAGAAAGCAATTCAGTGGAGAGCAGAAGACTCTTGACATGATTTATCGACAAGCTCCTTGTGAGCTTTTGCAGTTGCTGCAACCACTGAATCCTATCCCTTCTCAACTTAGGTATCTACAATATGTTTCAAGGAGGAATGTGGCTTCAGAATGGCCTCCATTGGAAAGGGCTCTGACATTGGATTGTGTTATTCTAAGATTTATTCCTAATTTTGATGGAGAGGGGGGTTGTCGTCCTATATTTCGAATATATGGACATGACCTTTCATATCCAACTACAATTGATCTCTGCTCGACTCCTAGGAACCCAACTCCTAGGAAAGGCAAAGCTGTCCGGGCTTATAAGCAGGTGATTTCATATGCTCTTCACTTTGAGTTTCATACTTTTATTTTCTTTATAATCTTGTTGGCCTTTAGACAGAATCTTATTTTCACCTGACTTGTTCTTATTTTTAAGATTGTAAAATATTTCTTTAGTTGGCTCTTATGAGGTAGTTATCTTAGGGCTTCATTGTATGAGGATAGCTTTGGGGTAGATAATGTGGTTATAAAGAGGATATGGTCTCAAACCAAAAAACCTAAGGGGGAAAAAAAAAAAACCTGGAATAGCTTCGCAACTAAGAATCTGAAGTAGCGTCACAATTTTTTAACTACAAGCTGTCCAATTTCCAGCTTCTAATGCAACAAGATAACTGCCTCAGGAATTATCAGAATAGAGGAATCTAAAGTAACAAGAATTCACAATAAATGAACAAAATGAAAATATTAAATATTATAAATATTATTACTCATTTTTGCATTTTGGCTATGTAGTTCTGAAAGATTTGATCTGGAGCAATGATTTTAAGGAGACTCTAGGTTATAAGTGCTGGTTTATTATTTCTAGGTAGGTGAATTGAATTTGAGTATAATCTTAACCATCCAGGGTTGTGTTTGTGTGGTAGCAGACACCCAAGGTTGTAAACGGGGCTGAGTCAAGCTAAGGGCAAGCCCAAACTTAGCTTGGGTTACTTTGGCTAAGTTGAGCCAAAGTTCAGCTCAAATATTCTTTTGACTCTTAGCCCAAGTTCTACCTGAAGCTCATACTGAGTTTCAGGCTAATCCATGTACTTTTTTTTTCTCTCTCAATTTATAATCTACCAAAAGGAATAGGAGAATAGAGAGAGAAACACTCACTCAAGGAAATATTTGAAATCTATGCTACATGTTTTCTTTAGCCTTTGAATGGATATATATAGACTTAGAAATAGCTGAACATATGAACATTAAACTTCTCCAATTAAAGTTAATTGAAGCAAGTTATTTAAATACTTTACTTAAAACTTAATAACCTAAAGAATTAATAACTTAGTTATTAAGTTAACTCTACTTTATTAATAGTTAAACTCTCTTCATAAAGTTTATTTTTTTTTAATTTTGTTATAATAATGCTTATAGTTGTAGCTTGGATAAATGGTTGTATTAATATTTATTTTGAAATTATTAATCATACAATTAGCACCACTCTTGTTAGTTACCAATACCGTTGTCTAATCATCCACCCTATAAATAAAAGTCAATTCAAGAGATAGGAATATGAATCATCGCATAAAACAAATGAATTATCGAACACATTGCACCTGACTCCCAATTTAGTGCTCAAACAAACGCCTGAAATAAATAAATAAAAAAAAAACCCACCAAAATGGATAAAAATCCTATATTCATAAAAAAGATTAATATTTTTCTAAATGGTTAGATAATTGGCTTGTCATAATCATTCTTCTAAGCTATTTTTCTGAGCTCCAACCTTACCATATCAGCAAACAGATTCTATTGATTTGCATCCAGTGATATTTCTTCCCTGTAGTGTTAATCTATCCTATATTAAATATGCATGGGGTTAGCAGACAATGATCCCCAACTGTCGTTGTGATTATTGAACGTTTAGCGTTGAGAGTATCTTATAGTTGGCACAAAAAAGTGAAAGATATGATTAAGGTTAACCTAAACCATATCTTTTTGTTAGTTGCTACTTGCTTGAAGGTGAAGCCAAGATCCAATCCATATGAGGAAAATGGTGCGAGAATACATGAATTAACTTTATGAGGGTTCGGTTAATAGGGAGGTTTTTTTGTTTTACCATCTTCTTGTGATTCTGAAGTTGTTAGAGGTTTTAGTTTTATGTTTCATGCATCAATGTATTTCTTTACTGGGAAGTCACTTTTTCTCGCTGGTAATAGTTTTCTCTTTCAGTGTATTTTCATTTAAAAGCTCCTAAAAAATTGTTCCTGCCTTTGAATATATGATTTTTGGATCCCTTTCTATTTTGCAGTCAGAATGTGAACTGGTTAAAATTGACATCAATTGCCATATCCAAGGTGATGTTGTACTTGAGTGTATCAGTGTAAATGATGACATGGAACATGAACAGATGATGTTTCGAGCAGTGTTTAACACAGCTTTTATTAGGTCAAACATCTTGATACTTAATCGTGACGAAATCGATATATTGTGGGATGCTAAGGATCGATTTCCAAAGAACTTCAGAGCAGAGGTATAATTCTTGGCAATATGTCATTTGGTATACCTATGGTTTTTTTTTTTTTTTTGCTTTTTTGCATGCGTGCATGCATTCTTTCTTCTAACATGAATTAAATTATCTGGGGAAGATTCTTTTCTCAGAGATGGATGCTGCTGCTGAATCCGTTGTTACAGTAGATTTCTCTGGCTTTGAGGAAAAGGAAGGTCTACCAGTGGAAGCATTTGCTAAAGTTCATGACATCTTTAGCTCTGTCGACTGGTCAGATTCCAAAACAGATGTTGCACTTAATGTGCTTCAACAAATCAGCGCGTCAAATGCAGTCCAAGAAAACTTTGACACTGATTTGCTACTTAGTGTACAACTTAGCCCTCGAAACCCTCAAAGCCCTAGAAGCCCTCGAAGACCGGAGGCAAGTCCTAGAAAGCATCAGGAGAGAAAGAACATGATCTTGGATAGTGGCATGAAGAGCTCTATGTACTCAGCACAAAACATTGAGTCTGGACAGTTGCCAAAAATAGCTCCAAGTACTGATTTGGTTGAGGACCCTGAGCACAAAGATTTTTTAGTTGCTAGACTTTCTGATCTCATGCGTCCAATGCCACCTCAGTTACCCTTAGGTTCTGGCATTAAACCTTCATCACATGACGATGCCTTATCTGAGAGTGCTGAGATCACTCATAAAATAGCATCTACCTCAAATCGAGCCTTGTTAGTTCCATCTGGAACTGAACCTGTCATGAATTCTAGTGCCTCAAAAACTCTTCCAACTTCACTACCACGTTCTCATCTTCAAGATTTAGAATCAGTAGATCCTTCATTGAGCAAAAATACTGAAACTTATTTAAGGGGCATGGATCAGTTGTCATTAGCTAGCATCCAACCTCCTGCCCTTGATACTTTCTCAACCTTGCCACTTCCTCCTACTGCCCTCTTGAAACCACCAACACCTCCTTCAGTGCCACCTTTGAGGGAAAACCTCACCATTAAAGCTAAACCTCCAACCCCACCACCTCCTCCAACACCACCTTTGAAGGAGAATGGCGCTATTAGAGCCAGACCTCCTCCACCCCCACCCCCTCCTCTTCATTCAGGAAAAGCTACGAAGCTGCTTATTTCATCTTCAACACCGCCGCCGCCGCCACCGCCACTATCCACTTTGTCATCCAATTCCTCTCATGTTCCTTCTGCACCCCCTCCTCCCCTTCCTTTTATTAAAGGTTTTTCAAAGACTGGCAGTAATGCAAATGATAATATTTCTCAATCTCCGTCTCCTGCACCACCAACTCCTGCTCCACCATTTAGTTCTCCCTCTAGTACAAAGGGACGCTTATCTCGTACTATAACTTCAAGGAGCCATCAAACAAAAAAGCTGAAGCCATTGCATTGGTTGAAGTTAACAAGAGCTGTTCAAGGAAGTTTATGGGCAGAGGCACAAAAATCTGGCGAAGCCTCCAAGTATGTTCAATCCAAAGAGACATTATAACATCTATTGGAATTTGCTCCTAATATTCTTTTAATTGTTATACTCTTTTTGTGTTTATCACCTCTAGGGCTCCAGAGATTGACCTGTCAGAGCTTGAGAATCTGTTTTCAGCTTCAGTTCCAAATTCAGATCATGGGAGGAAGTCAAGGATGCTTGGTTCACGGGGCCATAAAGTTGATAGAGTGCAACTGGTAATCTATCATTCAATCCCTACTTGATGCAGTGCATGATTGCTAATTTGTTTTTTTACTTGAAATTTCTGTGTATCTGTGTTTTACTTCTACTACTCTTACCACCATTGGAATTTTCTTTTTATGACAGTCATTCTGAATCTGCCATTTAGTTATTATTTCATGCTTTAAGATTACTATAACCTGCCTCCTTATATAGGATTAAGTAAATATTTTTTAGCTGATTGGAGAACTTTAATTAAACATTAAAAAAAAATTCAGATTATTGTAAAAGATGCAGTACTTTTGGATGTTTACTCCATTGGCTTTGAGATGTTTGTTAAGGGAGAGGGATGATTATCTGAAAAAGTGAACGTAAAGTCTTCAACCATACAATAATAGTCATGTATGGGATTAAAGTGTTTAAAGTAGATTTCTATTTTTGCCCTGCAGCTTCCTGCAACAACCCTATCTAAGACAGAGCATCCTTAACTGATTCATTGCCACTAAAATAGAAAATATCATCTCTATGTTTTCCTCATCTCCTAATGCCACTTATTCAACTTACATATAATCCTATATCAATGGAAAAATAATAGAAAATTACTACCTCTTGTATAATCATTGGTGTCATTTAGTAAGCAACATCGAGGAATTAAGCATCAAATTTTCAAGTTGTCCCTGATTGATATTCTGCTGGATTTGTTTCTGTACATGTAGATGTGGTATTGCTGAGACTTGGCCCTAGCCGTCAAGAAGCGGAATTACATTACATTTTTGGTTTAAATCTTTCTTTACCATAGAAAGTGAAGGAAGAAAAAGTGGCATGTTCGGTGTTGTGTAGCTCAAATGTTCAATGCATGGGGGCATCAAGTGTTCTCAAAAACCAAAAGTGATTAGAATCTTAAAATAAATAATGTAGAGCATTATTACCTGGACAATAGTGGAAAAAAGTTATAATTTTTAATCAATTGGCTAAGATTAGAAATTGTTTTTTCTCCAAGTAGCTGCTGTGGACTGCACGGTCTTTAAAGGTTCGTAGTGGGAAACTCGTGGAGAGTGCTTCTATGAATATCTTCCATAAGAGATATCACGGTTTGTTCCTGTGAACTCAAGCTCAGAGTCTGCATTGTTCAGGTCTATATGGGTGATTGACCGAAGGTTTGAGAATCATCTTGGTGCAAGAAAGGAAATTGAAAGACAAGATGTTCTTGACCCCACATATATCACAAGTTTGGCAAAAAAAACTATTAGGTTATCTAGTTAAGAAGCTCGTTAGTTGTCATAGAGAAATTCTATATTTTTTGATTTCTCTACCTTACAGGTGATGATTTAATATCCAAATTTTGATGGATAGAACAAATCTGAAGCATCTTGAGATTATCTTCATCCTCTGCTTCATTTAAGTTTTGGGTTAGAAGTTCGTAACTTCAAACTGAACTGAATTATTTTTAGTATACTATTATTTTTAAAATACCTTGTATCATGTGAGAGGCATATGATATATGTGCACCACTTATTTGTATTTTTTAGTTAATATTCTTTTTCTATTTTGGCAGATTGACCACAGACGAGCATATAATTGTGAAATCATGCTTTCAAAGGTGAAAGTGCCACTGAATGAATTAATGGTAAGCTAAAGGCACCATTTAGAGTTTTCTAGTATATCTTTTTCAACATTATCATTTTAAATTAGGCTGCTTTTGAATTTGAAATGAATTTTGAACTTGAAATGAATGTAGAATTGAACTTCACCAGATGCTATTTTCTAACTACTGTAGGCAGATCATTTTTTTCATTGCTGGGGACACGTCCTATTTATATTGCTCATTATATATTACTCATTCTTACCTTAATCCATCCTTCATTGCCCTGCCTCATTCATCCTAGCATCTTCGGTTCTATATGCTCAATAAAATCAAGTTCATATAAGATCAGTGATGCAGACCAGATTTTCATGTCCATGTGAGTTTAATGGAGAAATAGAAAGACAAGAAACTTCAAATTCAAGAACTCAATTTCAGAATTATGGTCTAGGTTTAATATGGGATTTGTTGGACAAATTTTAAAGTAATTCCAGTCCTTTTAATTATAAGTATTTTTATATATTGCAGCTGCTGGTCCATTACTCTAGGTATTAAGGGCAGTTTTATAATTTTCAGCTTTGCTGGAAAAATTTTCCTTATTTCTTTAGGAGTCTTTATGTTTAATTTAATGTCTTGTTGTAGAGTCTTTGTTGGTTTAGGAAGAATTTGTTCATTTTTAGTTTGTTTTAGGAGTCCAAACTAGTTTAGAAGTCATTTACTAAGAGGGCTAGGAATTGTTTGAGTCTATAAATACTTAGTATTATGATTCTTTTAATTCAGTTTTGATTGAATAAAAAAACCCAGCAATTATGCTATTTCATGCAATTCAATGCTAGACGTGATGCCATGGGATCTTGTATGTGATGTCCAAGGAAGTTTAGGTGTGAAACTTAAATTTATTCTCTATGCAAGCTACCGTTCATCTGTTTTACTATTCATTGTTACTGTTTACATCATGAAAACAGCCCATAACTCTCTATTATTGCTTAATTTCACTTCCCAAACCCATCATTTTACAAACTATAATCTTCCACATAGTTTCTATCTATCCCTAGCCTTCATGTAGACCTAAAATTCATACCATATAAGCAACCCTCCAACCCGTCCTGCATTAGAGTCCTACGATGAAGGTCCAGAATTTACAACTTAGGGATGTTAGTAGTTAAAACTTATTGTGGCGAGAATTGATTACCCATGGATCAGTTGTGACTTGAGTAAGAAATATTTTTGCTAATATATTGTTGTTTCTTTTCTTTATTTCTCTTGTTCATTTTCCTCTTTCTTTTCTACATTTTTTTTTTACTTTCTACATTTTTTTACTAAAACGTCAAAAGTTATGGACCTTGCATCAGTTCTCAAGTATTTGGTTCTTGTTTAAGTTTTGTGATTGTTTCAGTTTCATTAATTACAATTGGTTCTCTCTAGCAAAAGCCACAAAACTCTATGCTCTGTTTGCTTATGCTTAACTACTAAAAAGGATTTTCATTTGCTTGCCCCCACTCTCCTTTCCTTTCCCCTCTAGAGAAAAAAAAAAGCCCGAAAATACATGTACTCATGTAGATTTTGATAATTGTAGATATTTATATTTCGTTTGTTGCCTCTTCTTTTAATACTAGTAATTTCATGAATTGTGAAGGTTATGGTCTTCTTGAGTATTGTTTTATAACTTGTTATCCTCAACCTAATTTATGGTACATTTATAGAGTTCAGTGCTTGCCCTCGAGGACTCGGCATTAGATGTAGATCAGGTTGAGAACCTCATAAAGTTTTGTCCAACAAAAGAGGAGATGGAACTTCTTAAGGTGAACTGTTTTCAAAATAATGTTGTGTTCTATTCAATTTGATCGTTGCTTTGCGCTTACTAATTTCACTATTTATCTTGTGGCCTGTGCTTAATTCTCAGGAGTCAGTAGCATCAAGATGATACTCTTATCTAATTCAGTTAATTGTGTTTTACATTTCTATGTACAGGGCTATACTGGAGAAAAGGAAAAATTAGGAAAATGTGAACAGGTCCGTCATTTTTAATTTCTACTTGGTAATTTTTGTACTTGAAAATATAAACATTTTTTGATTGAAATCCATCTTTGCATGCAGAAATAGTATTTTAATGTAAATAGTATTTTAATGTTTTGGAATATCATTACTAGATAAGATTAACTTTTGGCAGATTGGGCAGTTACTGAAGTTCCAAATATATAAGCAGTGGTTAGGGCTTGCAAATAAGCCAAGCTTCATTTAGTTTAGGCTCATGCTTAGCATCATTTACATAGTTATTAAAGGGACTAAGGGGTCATGAAACCTAGCCGCAAGGCGCAGGCATACTCCCTAGTGACATGAGGCGCCACTGTAAATAAAAGACAAACAATCCTAAATAAGACAACTAACCTTGTAAAATTTAAGCGGCATTGTTTTTGAATCCAACCAAAGATAAAAGTAAAAAAGTTAACAACGAAAAAGTCTTAGAACCATAATCCTTCATTCCACTAAATTGTAATACCCCTACAAAAACAACCTAACAACCATAAACTAACTAGTCATCAGAAAGGATAACATAGTCTTCTTGTCCATCATCATTATCACCTGGTTCATCTTTTTGACTTCCAAGGTTCTTTTCTTCTTCATCCTCTGTTGTACTCCTCTTCCAAATCAAGTTCTTCTTCGACCTCATCTCTAAGTGTTGGGAAAAATATCCCATATCGAATAATGATAAAATAAATAAAGAATTTATAAGTGAGTGAGTGTTGGACTTAGCATAAGTTAATTGGTTTTGTACAAGTGAGTTTCAACACTTACCCATTTATAAGTCCACTTATGTATGGGTCCATGAACTTTAATATGGTATCAGTGCCTCATGCCCAAACGGGCTAGATTTTGGGATCCATGTTTGAGCCCTCGTTATTGTTGTTGGACTGATGATGATGCCAGTTCAGACCGAAACTGAAGAAGAGATATCAGTCGGTTCATTTGTGAGCAATTGTCAATCGGCTTGTTGATGTTAGGTCATGCGTCAAAGTCCGGTTGCACTTGAGAAGGTGTGTTGGGAAAAATATTCCACATCGAATAATGATAAAATAAATAAAAAAACTTATAAGTGAGTGGGTATTAGACTTAGCATAAGCCAATTGGTTTTGTACAAGTGAGTTTCAACACTTACCCATTTATAAGTTCACTTATGTATGGGGCTTATGGACTTTAATACTGCGAAACAACTACAAAAAAAGAAAAGAAAAGAAAAAAAGAAACAATAACACATTCACGCCAGCTGGTGAGAAGAAAGTAGGGAAAGAAAAAGAGGGAGGGGGACAAAAGGCAGCAGAGCAAAGGTCCACAGGAAAAGAGAAAAACAAAAAAGAACAGAGAGAGAGGATGTGTGGCTTAAAGAAGAGACAAGGAAAAGAAAATTGAATAAGGATGAAGAGGGAAAAGAGAGAGAGAGAGAGAGAGAGAGAGAGTGAACCTGTGTTTGCCGTGAAAACCCTTGGCCAAACTTCCCCGTTTCCTTTGTATTTGTTGTTCTTGTTTGAAGAACTATGCTTCTTTATTTTTTTATGTGTTAGTTTTGTTTGGGTTATATGAGAGCATGGCTAGCTCATTTATAAAGTTTAATCATCTGGATTTGATTTGGCTTAACATTAAAAAAAGAAGAGCAGATGCAAAATTCAAAAGTCACGGAGGTGCATTCATTGCGCCTTGACTGATGTCCACACCTTATCCAAAAGGCGTTTTTATAAAGTTAAATGCATGTTGGGCTATGAAGCACTAGCTTTAGGTTGCCTTTAACAACCATGCTCATTTGTTAAATGAGCCCCCTAGCCAAACCAAGCAATGCACAACCCTTTTCACATATGGCTCATGAGCCAAAGTCTTCTTAATAAAGAAAATTACTCATAGGATTGTTCACAAATTTATTTAAAAAAATTTAAAACATTTATTTTGAAAATAATATTATGCTTAGTAATATTATTTGTATGGAAAATAAGTAACATTTAAAGATTATTTTTAAGTATACATTACAAAATTAAAAAAAAAAATGTTTTGCATATGATTTTATTTTAAGAAAAATTCAAAATTTTGTTTTCTCAAAATGTATATTGTAAATAAAAAACATATAAATCTTGAAAAAAGAATTATTATAAGTTATCATGGCTGTCAGAACCAAACTGGACTGGTTGTTCGGAATGGTTTAATTGGGAACCTGCATAATTACCAGTTTGGTCGGGTCATATCATTTGGTGTTGAGTGAAACTGCCTTGGACCCGCATGAAGTGGTCATGTAACCAGTTTGGTCGGAACTGTTTAATTGGGAACCTGTCTAGTCAGGTCATAATGTTCAGTGTTCAATGAAACTAGCTTGGACCAACATGAAGTGGTCATGTAACCGGCGAACCGGTTGACCTGGCACCAGTTCAGCAGGTAGGCCAGCTCATTTGAAGCCCTCATGGCTTCTTCAATGAAAAAAGAAAATTTGTATTACAACTGTGGGCGGTTGAACCCATGACTTATGGGACAGTTTGAATAATCTCTAACACTTAAACTACATCATCACAAATTTTGTTTATTGATTTCAGAAAATATATTTATATAAAATTGTGTAAAATATTTGTAGTTATCAATTTTTCATCTTATTTTTTTTTAAACTGTAAAAATTAAGTTTTTTAATCTCAAATGTTCAAAATGAATTTTTTAAAAATTTTTGAAATCAATTTTCTTTAATTTATACTACCTTAAATAAATTCATTGCTTTTAAAATTCTTATTAACTATTTATTCTTTTGTTATTTTTAATTTCAAATTCCAATTACATTAGTAAATGATTTTTAAATTTCAAATTCCAAAAACATTATTAAAGAAAATTTATTATATTCAATTTATCTGAAATTATATCAAAGATCCCATGCATAAGCATAAATATGATAGCGGCAGCTTATTTGGTCTGATTTGGTTCAATCCTGTGACACTATTTCCATTTCATAACTGTTCTGACTCTGTTATTTAAAACCCTGTTTGGGTCTAAACCACCAAACTTCTGCAACTAGTCCATCTATTGACATTGACATCATTTTCCTTGTTCACAAGGAATAATTCAAATCAACAAGGTTGAGAATTGCTAAAATAGATACAAGCTTGAGATGAATGCCAAAACTATTCTTGTGTATTGTACTGAGTGTGGTTTTCTTTCTGATTAATATGTTTGTGGATCCTTTTGCAGTTTTTCTTAGAGTTAATGAAAGTACCAAGAGTGGAATCTAAGCTCAGAGTCTTCTCATTTAAGATGCAGTTTCATTCCCAGGTTAGAAGATGAGTTCAGTTGTCTGCCTGAGAATTATTCTGAGTGCTGAGTGAAGTAAGGATCTGTCATTTCTTATTTGCTTTTTAGGTTTCTGACCTTAGAAAAAGCCTGAATGTGGTGAACTCTACAGCAGAAGAGGCAAGTTATACTGTATTACTCTCTCTTTTTATTTTTTTCTTAACCTTCTTGGATGATTATTTCATATGTTTGAGGCATTGGCATCACACTCCTAATGCTGTTCTCAGATTAGGAATGCTACAAAATTGAAAAGAATCATGCAGACTATCCTTTCTCTGGGAAATGCTTTAAACCATGGAACTGCTAGGGGTAAGTCAATTTTTGTCGGTCTTGTGTCTTTTGCCATTTAGTTCCTCACATTGCACAAAGTCATCAAATTCATAATGCAGTTGCCAACAGGAAATATATTGATAGGAAATATTAGATTAAGGTCCTTTAAAGACTCAATATTTGTGTGCTTGAAATTTTTAAAGACATAACAACATTTACTAAGAAACTTCAGTAATTAATTATTGTATTAATACAATTTATATTTAGTTCATTGTTGTTTTATATGTTGATTTGAGTCCTTTTGCTTGTTTTGTCAACAATTATGGTTTGTCCAATTCCATGACGCTGAAGCCAATTATGATTTCATTATTTAAAACTCTCTCCTTTCAATCATAGTTTCAGAATCCATATTTAATAACTACTCCTAGCCTTCTTTCAATTAGTGTACATCCATTTCATGACACCTTGCACATTTTCATGTTGTGGGACACCTTTTCCTATCTACCAACTCAATTTATTCCTTCTGTTATTGCATGGCTATTTTTTTAGGCTCTGCTATTGGATTCAGGTTGGATAGCCTTCTTAAACTAACGGAGACACGGGCAAGGAACAACAAGATGACTCTCATGCATTATCTTTGTAAGGTACAAGCGTTTACTTATCTGTGGTGAATGTCCTGTGACGGTGGGCTTTCTTTACACTGATTTTAGAGTTCTATGGGAACTGTTGGAACGCTGAGATTTTTGTTTGGTACTCTTTAATTATTTTGCATTTTGGAGGGAAATTGAACTTCAAATTTCTGTCAAAGACCTTGCTGTTTCAGCAGGTATGTTAGTGGGGCTAGGTAGAAAGTTAGCTTACTTGCAAGTTAGAAAAAGCTAAGTATGGGTTAATATGGTAAAAGTATGTATCACTGAGGTATATGGCTGTGTTAAGGTCATGCTTTTGTACTTATTCTAAGTAAACTCTCATGTATTTAAGAGTTAGTGCAAACAATGAAAGAAAGCCCCCTAAGAGGTTCATCTAAAGATCCTGATGTCTTCTGTCTGTGTCTTTCTGTGTGTTGGCTGTATTTGAGAGTTTTTTTTCCTCCAAAAATCCATCAAGAACTTAGATTAAGTTTTAACATCTTAACATCTCAATAAGGACTAGCCTTTGTGCTATGGTAGGGTTTCTCATTTGTGATTGAAGCATCACAAATTCAGGTCATAGAAACATCCTCTTCAGAAAAAATAAAAAATAAAAAACCATGGGGAAGGTTGCGTAGAATCAAAGGATGACACTTCCCACTGCCCTTTCAAAGCAGGGAGCCTTGTGCACCGGGGACACCCTAAAAATCTCAATATATGTGTGCATCTGCATCTCACACATTCAAGTAATTTTGATGTATGCCATAAAAAGATGTAGATCCACAGTAATTGCTCATTTTTATATTTATTTATGCAATATTGTTACATATTCATCCATTTAAATGCAAATGTGAACTTGTAAGTGGATACTCTCTCACACACACATGCGAACACACATGTCTCGAGGAATTTGGTAAGTGCTATTATATTGAAGTATGAGCGTATTTCAGGTTCAGGAACCCTTGGAACTGAACTTACCCATTAATTTGGTTTGGTTCAATTAGTCATTTCAACTTTTGGTTTCAGAGTTGTATTTAGCCAAACTGAACAGACTCAACCGTACTAATGCAGTACATATATTTTTGGTACTTGGCCAGATCTGGAGCACATTTATGCAGCCTATTAGTTCAACCATGCACATGTATATTATCTGAAGTGTGCTTATTGTTATAATGTTAACCTCCTGGCCATGCACCTCATATGTTCTGAAAAATTTGATGCTCTTCCTTAATGCATAGAATTAATGATTTTGACATGACTCATTTCCCTGACCAGTTTGGCCATCATTTTGAACAACCTGAGTAAACAATGTTGAATACAAGAAAAGGATAGAAAATGATGGGTGGTCAAGTAACATGTCCATGCAATAACCTGTAGTGCAAAATAGATCTTGAAATGGATTAGGACATCGTTTTGGTTGTCAAATAATCACATCAATAAGTGCACTGCTTGTTTTCTGCAAGGCATCATGGAAATTAGGGAAAGGGTAGAAGAATAAGGGTTGAAGTTTTAGAGGAATAATGATATCCTATGGATGAATTAAAGATATGGCACTAAAAGTAAAAAACCCATGAGAAAAGATAAAAATAAAAGGACTCTGGGAGCAAATTAATGAGGCATTACTTTGTTGAGTGGTATACTAATATTTGATTACTTCTTTTTTTTCTTTTTAGCTTATCAAACTGCTGGTTTGAATATTTATTAACCTATAATTGATTGCAGAAGGAAAAGCATCTTGTATTTAGGAAAGTATCTTCATACACCTATTTTAACTTCTTGGTGTCTTTTTATTTAATATCCATGTCCATTAAATTGAAGAATGTCTACCCCATAAATTTCTGGGGTCTTAATATCAAGTCTTAGTGCTGAATTGTGGAACACGACCCCTGTTTCAAGTCTCTCTCTCTTTTTCTCTCTTTTTTTTTTTTGGAGTGACTGTTTCTACCATTGTATGATTTTTTTACTATTATTTTCTTTTTTGTAGGGTTTTACTCGTGGTAGTGTTTATCTATTTTAAATTAGCACAAGACTTAGTTTCTTATCATTTTATACAGTCATGTTCATTGAATATGAAACTTGCTGATTGAAACATAAAATAGATAAAGACTATCATGAGACGTAAATTTCATATTATGTTTGATTAATATTGCTGGTAGCATTTCTGCTTCTTCTTAGTAGAGAAAATATGCAAATCATGTTATTCTGATTGATTTGCTATAGGTGCTTGCTGACAAACTACCGGAACTTCTAGACTTTTCAAAAGACCTCCCTAGTTTGGAACCAGCATCAAAGGTATTAATATTTGTTATTATAATTATTCAAAGAAAAATTAGAACTAAGTTTTCTTGTGGTTGAAACATGTGTTTCCACCTAGATACAATTGAAATTTTTGGCAGAGGAAATGCAAGCTATAAGCAAAGGATTGGAAAAAGTTGTACAGGAACTTTCAATCTCTGAAAGTGATGGACCTATTTCTGCGAATTTTCATAAGGTATTTTAAGCGTATTAGTTGACAGTTTGTCTCATGCATTTAGGAGAAAGGAATCTGTTCTTTACTTGTTACATGCTATTACATGTCTTTTTTTTTTTTTTTAAAGCTTAAAGGAAATTGCTTTCGTTGGCTTTAGTAATAAATTTTGGTACTAAGATAATTGTTTTACTTGTACCAATCTTTGAAATCATATGGAATCATATGTTTCAATTATGGTACGCTATTGGATCAATAGCAACTAAATATTGGCATTGTATAGAATAATTAGAGTATAGAATAATTAGAGTAATACACAGAAGGCAATTTTGTAACTCAACAACCATAATGCACGCATTTATCATGTATCTGTCTGTATATTATACAATTATCATTGCCCATGCTTGAGAGTGGAATCAAGACCTGCTGATTAAGATAAGATAATAACATGACTGCCAGACATAATATAACTTTTTTATGAGATCAGTAAATGAATATTAGCTGACCCCTACTATGAAATAGTTTTTGGATTTACAAAATTCTCCAATTTCTATAGTTTGATTGATACGGTAAACTTGATCTGACCTGATGTTAGAAGTAACTCGATACTAGTGCTGATATTGCTATACAGATGTGAAATTAAAGAAAATAATAGCACAAAAGAGGCATGTATTTGCATTTCAATTCTTTGAAGAGAAGCTTGAATTTGATTTAATTACTCAAGAGTATGAAAAGCTGCAGATGCAAGGTATATATCAAAATGGTGCAGCTGAAAATTAAAGGACTTGCATCCAAATAACAGTTCCATGTTCCATTATACTAAGCGTACTTGTCAAGTTTTAATCTTCAATTGCAGTGTGTGTTTGTGTGTGCATGCACTCATGTGGGGTTGTTATATATTGCATGGAAGTGGTTGCCTAATTGTACGTATTTCTTTCTTATGGTTTAACCTATGTTGCTCAGACTTTAAGGGAGTTCCTTCGTTTTGCTGAAGCTGAAGTGAGGTCTTTGGCTTCTTTGTACTCTGGAGTGGTATGTCTTATCGTTTTCTATGGAGTTCAGTAATTTTTTCCGTGCCTTCATATAACTTTTATTTCCTGGGCATTAATCTCATCACAGGGCAGAAATGTGGATGCATTGATTCTTTATTTTGGAGAAGATCCAGCACGTTGCCCCTTTGAACAAGGTATTTCTTAATTATATCAATTTTTTTTGTGCCATTGACCCCATTTGAATGTTGATCAAGAAAACATGATAGCTTATTTGTGATAACTTTATGGTATCATTACAGTCCTGTGGTTATATATGTTATATGTAATTGAGAGCCGATACTTGTATATTTGGACACAGTATATTCATGATTAGTTCCTTGTGATGTTTTCTGGAGTTCAATCTCTGAAGCACCTATTCCTGCGCTTGATGTTTTGGTTTTTGAATCCTTTTGGTATCCATTAACATCTTGTATTTCCTAAGCAATAAATTTTACTTTATGGTCAAAGCGAAACATTTGTTGTATTAGTAGAACCTTAAAATTGACATATGGTTTTGGGAGACAGGACTAATTGAGGTTTTTCAGATGCTATAATAAAATTGCATACAAAGTTCTGTAATGGATTGTGTTAAATGTCAAATCAGCTTCCTAGAATGGGATGTTTGATGGGTCTGGGAGATTTTAACTGTTAGTGATGAAGATATTGCCATTGATGATAAAAAAAAATAAAAAATAAATAAAATTAAATTAAACATGAAAACAAGCAGCTTCTCCTGGCTTGGTGATTGTTGTGGTACCCAAGATTTTCTGTAGGAAATAACATAGAGATTACATTCGAGCATTCGATCCATATCTATGTTTGTGTTGAGAAAGAGATAAATCTCTTATTTCTTTTAATTGATTAAAGCGTTTGTACATGATACATTTATACACAACGGAAATCCTAAATTAGGAAAGAAAATAATACAAATCACATAAATTACTCCTATAATCAAGCTAGGAATATTTACAAGTCAACATTCCCTCTCAAGTTGGTGCATAAATATTGCACATGCCCAACTTGAAAACTAACTTGTGAAATTGCTTTTCAATCAGTCATTTAGTGAGCATATCAGCAATTTGATTATCTGAAGTCATATGAGTAAGTTTCACCCTGCATAACTTTCTCTTTTATAAAGTGTCGATCAATCTCAATGAGTTTTATTCGATCATGTTGAACCGGATTGTAAGCAATCCCAATAGCAGCTTTACTATCACTGAATAAAGATAAATCATTCTTGTCTGTCAGTTGCAATTCTTCCATAATCTTCCTTAACCAAAGTAACTCACAAACACCTCTAGTCATTGCTTTATATTCTGCTTCGGCACTTGAGTGAGCCACTACACTTTGTTTTTTTACTTCTCCAAGTAATTAGATTTTCACCCACAAAAATGCAACAACCAAATGTTGATCTTCTATCATCAGGAAACCCAGCCCAATATATGCTTCTAACTTTAGGTGACCATGCTTAGAGAATAACAATCATTTTCCTGGTTCAGTCTTTAGGTATCTCAAAATACGAAATACTGCCTCAAGGTGTGAGCTATGAGGATCATGCATATACTGACTAACCACACTCACAACGTAGGTTATATCAAGTCTAGCGTGTGAAATATAAATCAACCTTTACACTAATCCCTGGTATCTTCCTAATTTCACCAGATTACCCAAATCAGCTTGTAATTTATGGTTAAACTCAATAGGAGAATCTGCAAGCTTATATCTTAACATACCAATTTCTTCTAGAAGATTCAGGATATACTTCCTTTAAGAAATTAATATCCATTTTTCTGATCTAGCAACTTCTATACTAAGGAAATATCACAATTTTTCCAAATTTTTAATTTCAAATTCTCTAGCCAATAACTTCTTTAGACATAGAATTTTCTCCTCATTATTTCCAACCATATCATCAACATAGATAATTAGCAAAGTGAGCTTCCTATTAGAATGTTTAATAAAAAGGGTATGATCAACATTGCTTTGTAAATAGGCAAATGAAATCATGACCTTACTAAATCTGTCAAATCATGCCTTAGGTGATTGTTTAAGCCCATACAATGCCTTCTTCAATCTGCATACATTTCCTTGTCTTCTCATTATCAAAATCTGGAGGTATCTCCATACATACCTCTTCTTCTAACTATCCATGTAAAAAAACATTTTTTATATCAAATTGATGTAAATTCCTATCAAGATTGGTTGCATATGATAACAAAACTCTAATGGTATTCATTTTTGCAATTGGTGAGAAAGTCTCTTGGTAGTCCACTCCATAAGTTTGAGTAAAGCCTTTGGCTATTAGTCTGGCTTTATACCTCTCAACTGTCCCATCTGCTTTATGATTTACAGTCAATTCCCATTTGCATCCAACTGGTTTCTTTCCATATGAAGAGGTGACAAGCTCCCAAGTCTTTTTTTTTATCAAAGCTTTCCATCATTGCTTCTTTCCATTTTTCATCACGGACTGTTTCTTGCCAATCACGTGGAATAGAAACAGACGATACAAAGCTTCCATTCTTCAAAAAAGTTTACATGTATTATTAGACATTCTTTATTGCAGAGTCAAAGGGATTCAAAGCCATGCTACGCAGTTAGCCAAGTAGCAGGGTTTTAAATTATCTGTACTGGTTGTTGTTAAATTTTGGGAAGCTGTTTCTATTTGAACTTCTCTAATGTCCATGTGATTCTAAGTTGGCAAAGAAAACCATTCTGAAAGTCAAAGGATAAGTATTTAAAGAAGAATTCTGTGTTAGTCGACTTTTGGTTGGGAATTCATTTCCTGAGTTTGATGATGTGTGCACTTCACTTGTATCTAAATCTGAAATGGAACTTTCTGTCTGTGAAGATGATAGCTGTGTTGCTTCAGGGAAGTAATATTAGGTGCTGGAAATATTCATAGATCTCTTTTGTAATCTCTCCGTGCTTGAATTGAAAAGGATCCAATGTGAGATGAACCAAATGTTGATCCACTCCACTTTTTTTAGCATTGGGAGAGGGGAAATCAAAAGTGAGTCTACTGCCCAGGTTGTATGTGCACTTACCGCTAGGTTATGTCTCGGTGTGCTTGATCCACTCCATTTTTGGTGCTCTTGTTATTTCCAACTTATCCACTCCAATTTAAGATAGGTTAGGCAGTCCTTGGAGCCACATTCACCTGCACGTTTACAGTCACATGCGTAATTAATCAGATGTGGCATACACTATTAATCTTCTTGTATGTGTTTTCACCCAATCCCTCATTGAAGCAGCATGATGGAAAACTTTTAGAAATTGTTCATCGTTTTGACAAGACAATTAGATTTCTGCCAATAACTCTGTTATGTTGTATATCTAAATGATGTCCCTTTCTCAAGTCAGCCATGTTGTCTTTCTACTGATCCGGAGGCCTCCCCTAAAATTATGCATTGCTGGATTTGCCCTAAACTGAAAAAGAACTGTTTCTCTTCCTTTTTGAATTCAATAATTTTATTCAAAAGTTCCTAATTTTGAAAATTGACCATGCTTACTGTTATTCAGCGCAATTACTAATTACTGGCTTTCTTATCTAATAAAAATAATGCTGCAGTTGTTTCTACTCTGCTCAATTTTGTGAGATTGTTCAACAAAGCTCACGAGGAAAATTGCAAGCAGCATGAGACAGAAATGAGAAAATCAGCAGAGTGTGATAAGTCAAAAATAGGTGTTTCACAGGAGTCTGAAAGCTTATTGCCTGCAACAGCTGGTAGTGGCAGTGTCAAGTGATTCACTGTTTAAAGATGAACTATTTTCCCTTCTGGGAAGAAATGCAGCATGCCACCGGCATCCCATAACTAATGGAGGCGGGAAGATAAGGATTCTATTGATATCGATGGAGGTGGTACAGGAATGTGTATTTGGTTTGTAGATTAAGCCTGAAATGTAGATATACAGTTACTAGCTCCAAGGTTGAATTTTTCTAACAAAAGGTGTGCATCTAATCTCATTTCTGATTCAACAACATGATATATTTATAATAGATGATAATGATCTAGGGTTTTTCACCCTTTTGAAGTAATTACTAATGTGACTATTGTTCTATTTGGAGCAGGCATGGTGTGAATCCACATGATCGTTATCTTCAACAGGCAACTTGTAAGATATAATAAATTTATTGTAAATAAGTGAGAATTTTTGGGATTTTCTTCCCCTTACTTTTTTTTAGTTATCCTCCTTGATTGATTGTCTCACCTTTACACGAATGATTTTGTTTTGAGCGTTTGCTCGTATGTGCACAAATATTCTTGAATTGTATATATATCTATTTCAGCAGGAAACTAAACTTACAACAGTATCTTCTAATGGTGAAATTAACAGCTAGATATAGTGGAACTTTCTATTTATTTGTTATTATTATTTTTTTTTTTTTACATGCATAAGAAATTGTAGAGGAGGGGAAGGGAACTATCAATGTTTGAACTTCGGATCTCTTATATTTTATGCAAGTATTCAAATACTGGGCTACACCTTCAGTTAAAGGGTGGGTTCAATGTATTAATTGCACACTGCTTTTGCATTTAAAAATTAGCATGATATGTTGGTTATTTGATGAGAGGTTGTGCGGTCATTATTATCATTATATAAAGATTATCTTTTCAACAGTTAGCTCATGTTATATGATGTCTTTTGATGCCCAGCAGGATTTAAGTTTCCTATATATGATGTCACGTGGGACAGGGATGGCATCATCATATCATCATTTGTCTGTATTTTCTATTATGTACTTTATATTAAAACACATTTGCACTCGTTGGTGTTCTCACTAAGGGTGAATTCACGTTACTGTTTGATATCATTTCTGTTTTTTATTTTTTCTCTTACTCTATATTAATATTTGTATACTAAAAATCAAGCAAAAATAGGAAACTTTTTTAAGTGATTCTAATTTATCACGTTAAATTATAAATTATAAATTAATTAATAATAATTAGATATATTAAATAATAATAATAATTAATTATATATATTATAATTTGAATATTGGTATATTAAATCACTATTAATTAATTTATAACGTTAATTAATTTATAACATGATGAGATTGATTAAATTCACTTAAAAAAATTTTCAAAAATACCTACTTTTTATGTTTTGTTCTTGTTGTGGAATTCTGCTTTTTTTTTTTTTTTTTAAGATATCAAATAATAAAAATAAATGAATTTTAACACCATCATACTAAATGAATTTTAACACCATCTTACTAAATGAATTTTACGATCTAATTTTTTTTAGTTCAATAGTTCAATTTATTGTTTTTTATTCATAAATATTTTAAAGGAATAATTAAAGAGGTTGTAAAAATTTCAATTTTTAACTTTTAATATTCAAGATAAATATAGGATTATTAAATTATCACACTATCCTCCTCTCCAATTTTGTTTTACCTTTGAAAATTAAGGTAGTTGTTTGGGCGGGCAAGTATTGCTTGACTTTTACAAGCAAATTACTACTAAACATTTTGTCTCTATGTTTGAGGAAGAAAGTAGGTATCACTGTTATTTTATATAATCAGGATCTCTTGCCAATTACAATACGTATGTTCTACCAAAACAAAATATTTATCAAAGATAATAATGTATATATTGTAACATATCTTTCCAGACGTGAAGGGTATTTAGATTTATTTAAAATAGATATGTGATATCGTTTTAAAATTTAAAAAATATTAAATAATTTTTTAAGTATTTAAGTGATTAATTTAAAATATTATTTTAAATTTAAAAAAAAAAAGATAAAAATGATAATTTTTTTTTGAAACTGTATTTTCAAAACTTTATTTTTAAAATTATATTTCTATCTAAACACTATTCCAATTGGTTTTTGATAAAATATATATATATATGCAACTTTTAAATGATGTATTTTTTTAATCAAGCTTTTCTAATTTTTAATATATGAGTAAAATTATATCATTATAAATTTATAACACATAAAATAATGGTCACAGATTTTATCATATTAATATTTTAAATTGATTTTGTCGTCTTAGCACCCATTGCAATCCCCATGTGATATTACTTTATAAAATGGAGCCATGTACGTATTCTTAATTATATGCAGACCACTTTCTTCTGTTCTTTGATCCATTATTATTTTTTTTAATAGATAATAATATATGATAATTGGGTAGCTAACGTGGGTCAACTCTCTTGACTGTCCTTTTCCTTATTTGTTAATTGATTTTATTCCATTTCTCAAGAAATTTGGAGTTGAAATTATTATATGTAAGTTAAAATTTAAATAATTTTAAATAAATATATTATACATAAAATTATAAAAACATATATATATAATTAAACTATATACACATTAACTCACGAATTTATAAATAAATTATTTATATGTCTAAGTTTAATTTAGCTGATATTTAAATATTTTTTTATATAAAAAAATGAGTTTCATTAAATATATATATATATATATATATATCTTGATCTCGAAAAAAATAATTAAAAAATTATAATTAAGATGAATATAAAAATATATGTACTCTTAAATTTTATTGATCAACTTATCAGAATAATAATATTCAACTCAGCAGCTGTAATTGACACATCAATGAAAAATATATTAAATCATTTGATGAGTCCGAACATTAAAAATCAGATAAAATTTTTTCTTCATATTAAAGAAACAAATAAATTTTTATAAAAAATGATAATTATAACTTTTACAAATAGAAGACATATAAATAAAATAAATATAAATATAAATAAAGAAAATTATATCTAAAATTAAAATTTTATTCAAAATAATAATAAATAACTTAAGATAAAATAGAGATTATATTATTTTTAAGTAATTGATATAAAATGATAATAGAAAAAGAGGAGAATAAAAAATAATAGAATAAAAGGAGGACGAAAGAGAGAGAGAGAGAAAGACGAATGATAGGATAAAATACTACATTGTTGTTATTTTGTTTTGATAAGTATTGCTTAAATCATTTATTAAATATTTAAAAAAAAAGTTGGATTAAATTTTTATTAATTCAAGTATTGAGTAATTTATATTTTTCACATTGAAATTTTTAATTTTTTTAAATAAAAAGCTAAAATAAAAAAAAAAAATAGGTTGCACTTTTAAAATGAACATAAAGAATTTGTAATTTTTTATAATAAATTTATCTAATTTTAGGCATTAATATATATATATAAGAGATAGGTTGAAAAATTACTTACCATACAAAGATGCGTGAATGTGCAGAGGTGTATGCGACGGGGCATCGGTTTATGGATAATGGTTTACCCGATTTTGTTGCTAATGCCCAACGTGTCTCAAACGCTATCAAAAATAATTTTAATTAATTATTTAATTATTATGAACCCGTTTAAATGAAAAGTTGAATTTTGACTTTTTTTTTAAGAAACGATAAAATTAACATTAATCAAATAGAGAAGTATGAGAATAATAAAATTAGCATAAATAATCACAATGTTTTAGCGCATTTCTGTACTATAAAGTTTGAGTATGAAAATATAATTAGATCTATTGAAAAAATAGAGTCATTGTACCCTTTCACGTATTATGAAATTAAGTATTTAATTTGAAATTTGAGTTTTGAGTAAGTCGAATTAAATTTTAAATAAATTTTATTATAAATTATGAATTGAAAGCACACTTAAACAGCTGTAAAAATGATTGGTATTAAATCTACTTGGGGGGTGTTTGGATAAAAACTAGTGTTTTGTTAAAATAATTAATTTTATAAAAAACGAGTGTTAATCATAAAACTTCTCCCCTCAATTTTTAAAATTTGCGTTAAATACTAAAAATAATCTAGTTTCTTTTTTTTACCCAAACACTTCAAAAATCACAAAACTCCTTAACTTCCTCTTAAAACGCAACTTATAGCGTTTAGCTTCCTATCCAAACACCCTCTTAATCAAATAAGATGAGTCTAAGACAAAATTGTCATTAGAAAGTTTTTTTATCATACGACAATCTAAATCACGTCAATAAATTTGATACAATTTTCCACATCAAGCACAAAAACTTCAGACTAGGAAGCACAAAACAACTCCATCTAAGGAGAGCTAAAAGGAAATTTAAAAAAAAAAAATCATAGAAAAAACACCGATCTCACAAAAATAAGTAGAAAAATAAAAGATTTCGGATTGTCACCAACTAAGATGGCCAGCAACAACTTGAAGTGGACATAACAAGAACGCAGGTTAGAGAATAGGCAAGAGATCCTATTTAAAATATAATGATTAATTATTTAAAATTATAATTAAGACACTAAATATTATAATGTATATTATTCAGTGATTAACTTAACAGATGATTGATAACTTTTGTTGATTAACATCCAACTGCTAATTGTAACTTTTAAATAAAATATAGTGGATGTTTGATAATCCAATTGTCGAATTAGAATTTTATTATTAAACTAAAATTTTATTAAAATAGGTTTGTAAAAAAATTTGATTGAAAACTCGATTGAAAATAAATATTTATTTATTGCTCATATAAAAATTCGATTGAAATATTTTAAAATTTAATTTTGATTTATTATCAAACACTGAAAAATTGATTGACTTAAAAATTTAATTCTTTCTTATAAAATATGATTTTGAGACTCTCATTTAGGTTGAGAAACATTTTTATTGATTAGTATTTGATTTTGAATGGCATCGTGAATTAGTAAGAAAAATAAATTTTTATCTAAAAAATTTATCTCATACACCAAACTAATAAGTGATGAGATATTTTAATACATATGATTTTTTTTTATTTTTTTCAGTAATAAAACAATAATATTTTTTTTACTTTATATCTTTTTATTTTATTAGATTAATGTAACAGTTCAGCTAAACCTATAACCTGAACCATAAAGGGAAACTTATGGGGGAATTTTTTCTTTAACTTGAATATTATGAATGTTATGTGTTTATGCATGAATTTGATTAATATGCATGTTATATGATGTGTTTGAATGAATAGAGGGGGTTTAAGAGCTATTAGGAAGAAATCAGGTAAATTTGAGTTTTTGATGAACTGGGGGCAAAATGGTCATTTCACACCCCTTGAGTAATTTATGAAATTAATAACATATTTGAAGGTAAAAAAAAAGTATTAGGACATGAAAATGATGATATTATGTTTAAATGAATAATTATTGGAGAATTAAACCCGGTAGAAAATAATCCCGGGCAAAGCTGCTCGGTTTGGGATTTCAACTGAAATAGGGGTAGTTTAGTCTTTTCCTATGCATTATGGACTTATATAATGTATGCTAGCCTATGGTATCATTGAAGGCTTATCTAAATCTAACAATTGGATGAAAAGATGAAGAAATGGATGGTTGGATAGCTAGGTTTCACCATTTTTACCATAAGCTCAAAGCATAGGATTGCACCATTGATATTTAAAGTTGATTTTTCCCACCTCTTCATCATTCTTCATCTTCCTTATCAATTCACCAACCAACTTTCTCTCTCCACCGTTTGAAAGTTTTGGCCAACCTTGAACAACACCATAACTTGTTGTTTTCTTTCATTTTTTATGGAAACTTGTTAATTCCATCATTCTAAACACAATTATATCCATAGATTCAATGGAAAAACAAGAAAAAGTGACAAATCAAAGCTTTGAAGTTTTTGAAGAACTATTTGGAAAGTAAGTGATTTTTCAATTCTTTTGGTT